>CM042315.1:5022748-5280248 GCA_023566125.1 Zingel zingel
CATGTTTTATTTCAAACACTACATCGTGTGATTTCAGAGGACAAACTAATTAGTGAAAACACCTGCTGAGGTGCTGGACTGAAGTGAAAAACCTCCTGGTACATGATGGTTGTCGTCCAGAATCCTGCTGGTTTTCTGTGCTGCGTTACTCTCAGCTACCGTTCTCTGAGTAGATAACATAGAGGGGATACCAGCAGGACCAGAGCCACCCCTACACACAGCAGGAACTAACACAGGTTTCAGTTGATATTTGTGAATACTCAGCACCATCTTCTGGTGTCAGTGACAGCATACTGTAAAGTGGTAGAAAAGAGGAATTCTTGTTCTACATGACACTTTACACACAGTTTATTTACATTCAGTTTGGTTTCTACTGTTTCTGGCTGAGTTAAGAAAACTAGGAAAGGCACTTGTTTCATGAAACATATACACTTAGTTAATTGGCATGTTTGCAGATAAGCCAGGAGAACAGTCTGCACAAGCACTGCTAGAGAAGTCCATGGGCTGAATCAATGGCTTCTTACTGCACAAATTCTAACATCTGGTCCTTATCATCAAAATGTGGTACCATATTTTAAAATAGCCACATTGTAGAATTGCAAGAAATGTGCCTACATCAAATGTTCATCACAGCAGACAGTGGAGCAAAGCTCGGGAAACGCTCAGGCGATTGACAAGAAGAGAAAAGTGAAGTGATAGAAGAAAAGGGCTACATTTGGATATTCGTTGGTCAAAAAGGTGTGTGGAGGAGAAGCCATGCAGTTTATCATGTGTGTTACATCAGTCTGATATGTTGAGAACATAAGACTGTTGTGCAACCATGGAGTTTTACAAAAACAGGCACATAAGGATGAAATCATGCAGAAAGATTCTGACAAAGTTGAGCCTAAATAAGCATGCCCTGAAAATGGTGATAGTACCACTGTGTAGTGTCCCTGTCAGCAGACATTGCCTTAAAAACATCTAAAAATAATTTGCCATATGGGTGAAGAGGGGCAGAGACAATGGCCTTAAAAAGGTCAGTCTGTTCCAGTTGCAGGCTGGAAAAGGAGTTCTCTATCATATACACCGTTACATATTCCATATGTACGGGGATGGCCCCCAGTACGTATGGATATGTACTGGAATATGTGTGCTAGTGGCTAAGTAGGAATACAATATGTTTCTTTTGTACTTTGGGTGAACTGACCCCTTAACGATTAACATTTGACTTTACTATCCCTTGGCAGTGAGTCCAGACAGCCATTTCTGTTCTGTCTCTTACTTTATATTCTGTAAGTAGTAAGTATTCTAGTCTAGAGGGATCTCATTAACATCAGGCTCATGCAGTGTTGCCGGTGGCGGACACAGATTGTGTTTTCCTATCCCTGCAGGTTATTGGCATCCTGATAAAATTATTTGCAATCTGAGAAGTGCACTCAGGAACGTAGAGTAGAGTAATTGCATCTTCATTTTTGTACACAGCTCGGACGCAGTGTGCATCCATCCATAAAAACACACAACCAAATTGTATTTGTTAAGACTCAAATATGAAGGTTGCCTTGAGTTATATTTGAATAACATCTCAATCTAATGGATTTTCGTTTATGCCATTGTGTAAGCTCAACACTGGAACCATTCATTTTGAGAATACAGAACCCAATTACATGTTTTGCCCAGAGATATGCATGATGGATCCTTTTCATAAGCTTTATAGCTCGCGGAATCTGAATGGAATCACTGTGAGTTTTTCCCAATGTCTGGAGCATTAATGTGATTTACACAGGAAGTCAAAAGTTGACACATTTTAAGGTTCATTGTTCAATGGACCTCTTTCATGAACGGATTCTTCTATTCAGTGGTACTTTCCATTATATTTTTGATATATTTTGAATCTGTGTTTTCTTTTGCATATGCTAAATCAAGGTATTTCCACCATTAATGGCGCAGTGAATATGACACATGCCTTTGGTGTGGGAGATCTGGGTTAAATTCCCACTGAGATACATCAACCAATGTGTCCCTGAGCAAGACACTTAATCCCTAGTTGCTCCAGAGGTGTGCGACCTCTGACATATATAGCAATTGTAAGTCGCTTTGGATAATGATAATGACATGTAATGTAATTAATTGGTGCATTAATGTGTATCAGAATGCAGGAAATGAAGTATTTGACGCTCAAAATGTATATTTACTTATATTTATATAGTACAGTATACACGCTAAAATACATTAGACTACACCACTGATTCTATTCATCTGAAGAAATGCAGAGTTGCTGATATGTTATGCTGTATTTAAAGGTTGGTATGTTCTAGATTTTTCAATAAAATATCTGCTGTAACATTTGTGTAGTTTGATTTGTGACATGAGATCTGATGAACAATGGGGGAAAAACACTTTCAGTGTAAAAGTACCATCTGTCTGTGTGATTCATCCTCTACCATTCACCCCATCAAAGAGGGTCCATAGTATTGAACAACTCCTTTCACTGGGGAGAAATAGACCAATATTGTGTCTCTCTCAGTGTTTTGATGTGTTGAGAAAAATAATTAGTTTTTACAAATGTTTTACTAATTTGTACTTATTGACAAAAGGAGAACCTTATCACAATGTGTGGTAATTGGTAGCTCAGTGTAATAATATCATTCCATGCGCTGGACATTATTATACAGTTTATGGGATGCTACAAAGAAAGAAACTGTGGTCAGATATTGCTCTATGTCATCGATACATTAAGACACATTCTGATGAGCCAAAAGAAAACATAACATTGTTTATACAGTACATACAAATCAGCTGTGCACTGACTAGCAGACAATAGAAACTGCTTTTCTACAACCCTAATTTTTATCCTTATAAAGGACTGTATTCCCCCTCACCATCTTAGACAGACACGTTTTGCTGAAGGCACAGTCAATCAAGCCCTGACCACCCTCTCTTGGAATAATTCATTCCTCTTCCCTCTGGGCAGAGATATAGGCTCCCTGGAGCAAAAACAAACATGTACACATTTTCTTTTGTTCCTTGTGCAATTAAAGCTGTTAACTTGCAAAACTCTTGAATGCACAGTTTTTTATTAGTGTCGCTTGGGCCTTCTCAGTGACACTTTTAGAAATCACTTTTCCAGACAATTTAAAAGGATATTATTTGACAATTTTTAAGTGATGCAATTGTTCTTAAAGTGCCCATATTATGAAAAAATCACTTTTTCTGGGATTTGGGGTGTTATTTTGTGTCTCTGGTACTTCCACACTCATACAAACTTTTTAAAAAAAACATCCATGCTGTTTTGAGTGAGATACGGTTTCTGAATGTGTCCTGCCTTCAGTCTCCGGGCAAGTTGTTCAAAATCTGCACGGCTTTCTACGTCACTAGCCGAGACGAGGGGCCTAGGGGGCTAACCGTTAGCATGCTAGCGCTAGCTCGTTCTCAATGGCAAAACACTGCTACAACACACACAAATTCACCCTAATCTAAAAAATTAATTGCATAGAACTACTTCCATGTCCCTATTCTGCAGGTATTCCACACAAAGTTGGAAGTGAGCCCTAGTTTAGAATAAGTCTCCCAGCTAATCCTGTCTTGTACAGGCCGAAGTTGGAGCTAGCTCATGTAGTCCTTACCTATCTACTGTGCATGTGCGACTGCCAACAAAGATGTTACAGCAGTTAAGAGGTCTCACTCTGTAGCTAAAACAGAGACCTGAACACAGGGTGAAAGGAGGAGCTGCAGCAATGTGCAGTACAACAGAAATATGGTGTTTTTTGAAAATTAAATCATGTAAACCTATTCTGGTACAACCTCTAAATACAATTATGAACCTGAAAATGAGCATAATATGAGCACTTTAATCAATCTGTTGGTTGTGTGTTGATCCAACTGCAAATCAAATTTCCCCTTGAGGAACAAAAAAGAACTCTGAACCTCTCAAGCTTTTAACATGTAATGCAACATTGTCTATATCTTTGACGTTCCACTTCCGGGATTGCTCCGGTGCCAGATCTCTGCAGGTTAAATCCAGACAGCTAGCTAGACTATCTGTCCAATCTGAGTTTTCTCTCGCACGACTATTTTACAGCGGCTCTGTGCAGACGATTGTGATTGGCTCAAAGAAATCCCAATAAACCAGAGCACGTTTTTCTCCCATCCCAGAATGCTGTGTGGACTAGCCAGACCCTCCTCGGCTACGCAGCGTGTGGATGGTCTGGCAAAGCGAGACTAACTGCAACCTAACCTAAAGCTGCACAAATCAATATGTCTTTATTAACAATGAATCAAATGACTGGAGACCATGTGAGAGGGGTCACTCACAGTAACATAGAGATTTTTACAGCATCTTAAAACTTTACTGTTTGGTTCCCTCTCATCAAGCTGTTTTCACTAAAAGCTCTGACTGTACACTTCACCAGCAGCATACAGGAGACAGACGATGTATTGTAAGAGATGAGCTGGTAAACATGGTGGAGAGACAGATATTTCCCTCCGGAGTTGGTAAAGACCAAAAAGAAAGAACAAAGAAAATGTTTTTTCGTTTTTCGTTTTTTTGGTTAAAATTAAAGCAATACAGATACAAAATATAGGGCAGAGGCAGAAAACCCAAAGGGTTTATTTGAAGCCTCAACCAAAATTATGTTAAAATTTCACAAAGTATTGGACCTACATTCATCAGGTGGACACGACTCTAAATGAACTGTTGCTCCGTGTCTCTGTGTAAATACACAGCTGTTTGCTAACGAACATCTTATCAAATGGTTCCCATTAAAAGGGACGGCACATTGAACAACACCACTCTTCTTCTTTAAGACTAACACTGTCCAATTTCAACATTAAAGGTGCCCTGCCACACGTATTCCATTACTTTGTGGTAATGTCTGAAGTTCTACCATGGACTCTGTAACATTTTTTGTGGAAAAAATGCCTTGGTTACCTTGTTTCAAGCCATTCTAGCGTGGTATAGAAAGCCTGCAGGAAGACTCAGCTCAATTTGTGCCAGTTCTCATTAATATTCAACAAGCTAAGCTGCTTGACTCTGATTGGCTAACAGCTAGCCAATGAGAGCCTGGCTATCAGCATCCTTTACCCAGCACAGCTAGGCGAGCTCATGAATAGTAGCAATGAGCTCAGGTAACACCACGTCAGACTGACCAGCTTTTGGAATTGGCCTGATTTCTCCGCTTATTTCTTCTCAGTGGCTAGAGCTGACAGAGGAGGTAGCAGTTCATTTTCACATTCACCACATAACACAAACACATGGACCTAACATATTTCAAAAAATACAAGTAAAAACGGTTTTGTGTGGCAGGGCACCTTTAATGGTAAAAAGGATATAAAAATAGATATAGATATTAAACACACAGATCTCTTGGAATATTAATCAAAAGTAAACACAATCATTTGGAGCACATTCATATTTGTTTCCTGATAAATAATCAAATCTTTTAAACCAATATTCACACAGCTTTGGCTCACTGTTTGCTTCTCATCATCAGGTAAGAGGGTTGATTGTCGTGTTAACTGTTAACACGTGTCAAACGGAAGGCCCGCGGGCCAAATCCGGCCCCCGTCCGTTTTGATCCGGCCAGCTTATCAATTTAGGTTCACAATAAATGTTGGCCCGCCGTATTTACGCGACATTCAAAGCAGATATGTCAACTTTGAGACTCTGGAATTCCCACAGAAGCAGAGTTTTCATACTCAGGCTGTGAACAGGTGGCTGTGAGTCAGCTGTATGGTAGCCTACTTTTAAAAATGTAATCAGAATGATTGTTTTGCTGGATTTCTGCTGACTTTTTAAAGATTTTATGTCGACCAAACTGTAAGTGAAAATATATCGGACATGCAATCATACAGTCAAAATATATTTTACTTTTTTTAAATGAAATAAAAACATGTCAATAAACTATAAATGCCTGGCCTTCAGTGTGGCCCTTAGTGAAATTGAGTTTGACACCCCTGTATTAACATTATCATTTGGGGATTTACCGAATCTCTAATCAATACTGAGTGTGAGGTGATACACTGAGACTGCAGGGCAGCAGCAGGGAGCGTATTATGTCATACCGCTCCATTTCATCAGTGGGTTAAAGGTTAACAGCTGACGCTACAAACATTACCTCTGGGGATGTCTTAACGACTCTCTCTTTCTATCTGTTTGTTCGATTGAGGTAATTGAAGGTCTGCAACGGTCATGCTCTACACAAATCTCTATATCTCTTGGGAAACATAAAGATGTTCCGTCTGTCTGGAACAGTGTCAAAGGAAACCTCCAATGGACAATAACCACTTCAATCGTGATCAGAAGGAATCCGTCTGAATCAATGCAACTCTAATATTCAGCAGTATGTGAGAAGCTCAGCATTTAGAGCGTTTAAACATTATTATCCGCATTTGGAAAGAGGATGCTTTTTGGAGTTATGTTCCATACAGAATGTTAAGCTTCAGAAACATTTTTTAATATGCAATCTTATTTCTGCTGACACTAGCTGCTTTTTTTGGTTTATTTAAAGCTATAGCGTGTAGTTTTGGTCGCCCGCCCCCCACCCCCCCCCCCCTGAGGAATGCTAAGTAATGGCAACAACACTGTCAGCGCATCCACATGATACAAGCCTTCTGTGATCACGCATGCACCCCCATCCCTCCTCCAAGTAGTTTCTAGTAGCCAAGGAGGACACGGAGGATTGAAAAAACACGATGGACTCTTCAGAAGAGGTCATTATCTTCACTCGAGCTTCCGCGCGGGAAAGTCACCGGACGCCACAATCTTCTGAACATAGTCATACTGAGAAATACAGAGAGAGTTGGGTGGAGCTGATAGTCTTAATTAGCTTCGTAGCAACTCATTTGGCAATGGCTTGAATGTAACAGACTTCCAATAATGTCAAAACATTACACACTAAAGCTTTGAGAGCACTATAGCCTGCAGGGTGATCACAAACATTTAATGTAATTAAGTTTAATTTTGAGCTACTTTTACTTTATTTTATTATTTCAATTTATGCAAGTTTATAAGTTTCTACTCCATTACATTTTACAGGGAAAAATTTACTTTTTATTCATTTATCTGACTGCTTCAGTCAGTAGTTACTTTACAGAATAGGATTTTACAAACAAAACATACAATCAATTTAGAAAATATGCAGCTGCTCTATAGAGTAAACTATCCAATATATAAAGTAGTTCAAATGGGCTCCACCTCCACCAACTGTAATATTAAAACGCTGCTTACGTGTTAAAGCGTCATTAATAATATCATATATTTAATATAACTTTCTGCCCAACAATTACTTTTACCTTAATAATTTAAGTACATTTACCTGTTAATGCTTTTGTACCATTTCAAGTAATATTTAAATAAATAAAGTATACTGTATATTATATTTGGAAAAATTACCAACCCTGCCTTTAAGAGAAATCTTTTTTCTTTTTTTTAAAGATTTTTTTGGGCTTTTATTGCCTTTATTCATATGACAGATTAATAAGTAAGGAAAGTGAGGGGGGTGACATGCTGCAAAGGGCTGCAGGTTGGAACCGAACATGCGGCGGCTGAGACAAGGACTGAGCCTCTGTACATGGGGCGTACGCTCAACCAGGTGAGGTGACCAGGTGCCCCTTTAAGTGTAATCTTTGATGCAGGACTTGTAACGGAGAATTTTTACGGAGTGTTATTTCTTACTTAAGTAAAAGATGCTCCCTGACGGCGTATAGCCAGAGCTTTTGTTAGGCCGAATGCAGCTTTCACAATCAACATACAATCAACAGAAAACATTTGCAACATGACCCCAAGAGATACATGTGTAAAATAGGTCAGGGTTGGGTATAAAAACTTCTCCAACATTCAGTATTTACATATAATCCACAGTGTAGTCTCACTTTTCCAGACCTTCCTCCACAGCGCTGCGGAGGAGGGTCTGGCTAGTCCACACAGCATTCTGGGATGGAAGAAAAACGTGCTCTGGTTTATTGGCATTTCTTTAAACCAATCACAAGTGTCTTGGGCGGCGTTATGTGCCGGACAGAGCAACAGTGCCCCTGAAAAATAGCCTCGGGAAGGAACTTGTTTTGGTGGAACGTGTGTACGTTCAAAAGTAGTTTTAGTCGTGTGAGAGAAAACTCAGATTGGACAGATAGTCTAGCTAGCTGTCTGGATTTACCCTGCAGAGATCTGAGGAGCAGTTAACCATAATCATAAATCCTTCGGAGTTTAGAATGCCAACACAAAGAAAGCGGAAGGTAACGGACATCCGGCCGAAAAAAAGTACATCCGGCCAAATTTCCGGCAGCACCGGAGCAATCCCGGAAGTGGAACTATTAAGTTCAGACATAGTCCAGTTCCACCTAAACATGTATTTATCTCTTGGTCTAAAGAAGACTGCGATGATATTTCTCGTTTATTTTCTTCATGGCTACTACTTCTAACTTTTAATGCCATCTGGCATCTGGTTTTGGCACGTCGTCCTTGCAGCTAGATCACATTACCTGAGTGTCCCCAGGAAACAACAGCAAGTCTCAGCTGCCTAAACACAGCTTCCTGTACAAACACAGCAGCTCATTGTTGCTTTCAGCCAGCTGGCAACAATGAACGCAGAGAGCTCAGGTGAGCCACCACGGCTGCATGACATGGCAAAAGACTGAGAACACAGGAAAGATTCCATTTGGTTTCAAAGATTTAGACTTTACATGGCTTTTGGCAATCAAATACTGTGGATGGAAAGCTTTACTGGTTTTCTGTTGCGCAGGAAAGCAGAGGCAGAGGTTTAGAAAAAATGCATTACATATGACTGTATATGTAACTAAGTACATTTACTCAAGTACTGTACTTAAGTACAAATTTGATGTACTTGTACTTTACTTGAGTCGTTTCTTTTCATGCCACTTTCTACTTCTACTCCGCTACATTTCAGAGAGAAATATTGTACTTTTTACTCCACTACATTCATCTGACAGCTTTAGTTACTAGTTACTTTACACAAAAGTAACACAAAACACGTGTAGTTTATAAAATGCTATTTTTTATTATGAATTAAACTACCCAACAATATAACGGCCTACAAGTCCAGCTGAGATGATTCCACGATTAAACACATTTGTTTTTGCAGTAAACATACTTTTACTTTTAATAGGCTACTTTAAGTACATGTTCCTGATGATATTACATACTTTTACTCAAGTAATATTTTCAATGCAGGACTTTAAGTTGTAAAGGAGTATTTTTTACAGTGTGGTATTGGTATTTTTACTTAAGTAAAGGATCTAAATACATCTTCCACCACTGACTGTATAATGTTTCTAACAGAGAATTGAGATATGTGAAAAGATTTGTTCCCGAAATGCTAACCAAAACATGACTTTCACTCCGCACATCAAAATGAAACTATGTAACTTCTAAAGGAGGAAGAAAACACATTTTTCCTCTTTAAAGTTGAATTCATAAGCAGGGGTGCACCATTAATACATTCCGTACAGTCAGGGCTTTTTGCTGATGCAGCCTCAGATCTGGTCTGACTGGAAGCTTAGCTAGCGTTAGCAAACTTCACATTGCTGAGTCGGTTTCCTGTCTTCATCACACTTCACCACTTGTTACACAATATTTCAGCATTATCCTGTAATTGTCACTTGTTTTCAAAGTTTCCATTCGTCTCACTTTAATACAATTTAAGTTGTAATGAAAGTTACAAACATTGTAGGTTATTGTTAAGTTTAGTAGTTGGCTTTAAGAGGAACCTTTACACATCAAAGTATGTTTCCAGATGTTGTAAAGTACTACTACATGTGTGACAAAAATGTTGTTTAAAGCCTTAAGTGTCTCCAGAGGGAACTATGCTGTGATAAATTGCCTCAAGTGACGTCACTTGAGTCAGCGTCGGTTGCGGCTGAAGACTACAAGTTTGAAAAGGAAACAAATCTGTGGAGGTGTGGAGATAAGAAAATAATTGAGGTACCAGACCTCTGTAGCCTGCTGCACATCTCAGCTGCAAGCTAGAGGCTCCAGGATACATGTACACCACCCCACAATCTCAAACTGAACTGTTGACGGATGAGTTGCATTCTGAGTAATGTAGGCGCCAGATTTTGGCAACGAGGAAGAATGAATGGAATAAAAATAACAATATCTCAGATTCTGCTGCATTGATTTTGATTCTTTCTTTTTTTTCAAACTGTCCATCATGAGTCCAAAAATGTTTTAGAGACGCAAAGCATCCTACTGTGAAAGCCACACCCACCGGAGGGGATAACGAATGGCGCCACAATATGCAACTAAGGGGTGAAACGCTAACTTATGGCGCTTACCCACTGCTAGTACCAGCTCTACTCGGCTCGACTCAACTCGGCCGCAACGCCCCGTCCTCCATTTTCCACTGCAGATTTAGTACCGCCTCATGCGTGAGGCGAGCATGACTAGTCGTCATAGCGACATAGCAGGAAAACTGCCGTGACACACACACAGAACGGCGTGTTGTTTTTGACTCTCGGCATGTGGCTGTTGCCACAGCCAGAAGACAAATTTTGTTTCAAAAGAAGCTGGAGGCAGCAAAAAAACACGGCTGGCTAAACTATTTAAAAATGGCGGGTTTGTTCAGGACACCCCCATCTGTTGCTAGCAATGATGACGCAGTGATTAGTGACGATTTTCTCCGACCAATCAGTGGTCTGCAGGTTTTCACGTCACCTTTTGGTATCTCCTCAGCTCGCTTTGAACCTCGATGGAGGTGATACTAAAAAAGTATCTGTTTTGTAATCTGTTGTAATGGAAAAACAAAAAAGGCGAGTAGAGTCAAGGTGAGTCGAGCAGGTACCATGTAATGGAAAAACGCCAAAAGTGCCTGTAGCTAGCAATAAACATTAGATTTAAGCATGTCAAAGGATTATTTTAGCAACCTATGTCTACCAGAGAGGACAAGTTAGCTGTTAGTAAGCTAATGTTAACTGAGTGTTAGCAAGCTAAGGCAAACATAATGCTGCATAGCTTTCTGATTTATCCACATTCCACTCTAACACAAGTCACATACTGTCAAAATGTTTTAGCTTAACATACATAAATATAGTTAGCCTAAAACTGACACATCTTTGCTCCTGTCGTATATAAATATTGTCATTATTAAATACACATATTGTAATGTATGAGAGAACTGCGGCTCTAATGTAATCCACTAGGTATTATTTAAGGCAGTGGTTCCCAACCTTTTTTGCTTGGTGCCCCCCCTACTTATGTCTAAGAAAAGCTGAGCCCCCCCTCCGAAACTGAAGTTGAGGTAACGCTCGAGATAGAGCTTACATTCTTTTTTGATACAGAGGAGTTATCAGCACTTTTACGTTTCTCCTCCATGTTTCATTCATAAAATAGTGATGCTGTTGCGGCAGGAAAGACGAGGATGATAGCAGCTAGCAGCTAGCAGCTAACAGATGCTAGCAGCTAACAGATGCTAGCAGCTAACAGATGCTAGCAGCTAACAGATGCTAGCAGCTAACAGATGCTAGCAGCTAACAGATGCTAGCAGCTAACAGATGCTAGCAGCTAGCAGCTGACCTGATGACAGCAAGGGCCACAGGTTAAGAGGTCCCGGAGGTTTGGCCTACTAAGTAGCCTGCCTACAATTTTAAGCGAGAACAAAAATATATAGTTTTTATACAGACTTTTGTATACATTATATATTCTAGTGTATTAACATCATTTGTATAACATGTGCACTTTTTTTTTTTATCTCAACCTCAAACCAGATAAAGACTTGTGCACCCCCTGTGATCTTTGCCACCCCCCTGAGGGGTCCCCGGACCCCAGGTTGGGAACCACTGATTTAAGGAACAGTAAGATTGTCATAATGTGCTCATCAGTGCGTGGAATATGATGACTTATTGACTATAATACCACACTGTCTTCTTTTCTACAGGCAAGAACAGAAAAAGCTCGAGCCAAGCAGAATTCAACAATTAAGACATTTTTCATTCCCTATTGACTTGTTTTTATTACAGGCTAAATTGCTTCAGGCATTGAACGAGGGAAACATTACACTGCAGTTTGTCTCCTATCTTGTCCCCAAAGCCAAAACAAGCCAAAGGACCTTTAAATGAGCTCTTCAGTCTTTTATGGCTCTGCGGATATCTGCTGGTTCCAGGCCACATGTGTCGGCGAGCCGGGATCTGCTCAGCATTTTGTAATTATTTGGAACACGCGTGGCTTTTGTCACAGCTGGATGCTTGGCTTTAATTTGCCTCAGATTGTGGTGAAGTACAGCAAAAACACTGTGAATGAACAAGCTGTGGTTTAATGTGTGCAGCAGTGGGCGCCACAGGCTCTGAGAGAGGCAGGAGTAAAACTTTAAGAAAGGTCAGTTTCTAAAAGAGTTTCTTAAGTAAGAGCATGGTTTTACTTTTAAGATAGTTTCTTTGGCATTTTCAGGCCTTTATTTCTGAAAGGAGAGTTTTAGACATGAAAGGGGAGAGAGGAGGAATAACATGCAGCAAAGTGCCACAGGCCCGAACCGAATCCGCGGCTGCTGCGAAGAAGACTGAGCCTCTGTACATGGGCATGCGTTCTAGCAGGTGAGCTAGCCAGGCACCCAAGAATGTTTTTTCTTAAGTGCAAAACATTTTCATGTAACATTGTGGCTTCAGAAATGTTTAGCTCTCATGCTCAGTGTTCGGTATGTTTGTATGTTTTGCCTTTAAAAAAGATCAATTCCCACTGTGTAACATTTATTATAACCTTTATTTGTTCAGGTTAGGGCCATTGAGAGCAAGCTCTCTTTTCCAATGACGCCCTGATAGCAGCACAAATAAAAAGAAATAAAAACGATCTTAAAAATGACAAATAAATAATATGATCATAAAAACAATAGCCCAATTACAATATGTGAAAAAAACATGAATGAAGGAACAATCACAAAATGACGGTACATATAAACAATAGAAACAAATGAGAATCACTGATGTAGGCAACTAAGAGGGCTATTTAAAACCAGAACAGTCCCTACGTAACACATTTTACACACATGTAACACAACACAAGCTCTGATAATACACAGCAAACAGCAGACTAGCTGGTGAACATAGTGAAGCATTTAAAGAATTTTTGGGGGGCTTTTCTCTTTATTCAATAGTGACAGTGGATAGACAGGAAAGGGGGAGAGAAAGAGAGGTGATAGATAGATAGATAGATAGATAGATAGATAGATAGATAGATAGATAGATAGATAGATACAGTAGATAGATAGATAGATAGATAGATAGATAGATAGATAGATAGATAGATAGATAGATAGATAGATAGATAGATAGATAGATAGATAGATAGATACAGTAGATAGATAGATAGATAGATAGATAGATAGATAGATAGATAGATAGATAGATAGATAGATAGATACAGTAGATAGATAGATAGATAGATAGATAGATAGATAGATAGATAGATAGATAGATACAGTAGATAGATAGATAGATAGATAGATACAGTAGATAGATATATAGATAGATAGATAGATACAGTAGATAGATAGATAGATACTTTATTCATCCCGAGGGAAATTTTAGGCATCCAGTAGCTTAGACAACCATAACACAACAAACACACATACACACATATATCTTACATACATAAAATCACTCACAAAATTTAAAGATTTAACAATTTGTGAAGTGATTACAAAGATCTGGTATGGACTGACCATGTGGTGCAATGACCGTGATAAGGTGCTATGGTAGAGTGTGTGCAACGCCGTGCAGACCCAGACCTGGGTGCAGACCCAGACCTGGGTGCAGACTCAGACCTTAGATTGACTGTTTACACCCAGTAAAGACACGCACAGGCGCACCTCCCAATCACACTCTCCCATAAGCTCTCAGTCCTTTACAAATAACTCTGCTAACCCACAGACCAGCTATATCATTCCAGTAAGAGTCAGTAATAACATTACTCAAAGGTACAGCGCTACACGCTCCTCTGTGCACCAACGAGGTGCAATACTTAACAACCTAATTGGAATCAAAACAACCACTGCAACGATAGAACAGAATAGGAGAATCAAATGTGGACTATTAAATATCAGATCTCTGTCTTCTAAAGCATTACTGGTAAACGATTTGATATCAGATAATAAAATTGATTTATTCTGTCTTACTGAAACCTGGCTGGGCCATGAAGAACATGTTAGTCTAAATGAAGCCACTCCTCCCAGTCATATTAATACTCAAATTCCTAGAGGCTCAGGCCGTGGAGGAGGAGTTGCAGCCATATTTGACTCAAATCTGTTAATTAATCCTAAACCTAAACTAAATTATAACTCGTTTGAAAGTCTTGTTCTTAATCTTCAACATCCAACGTGGAAATCATTACAGCCAATCATATTTGTTGTTGTTTACCGAGCGCCAGGCCCATATTCTGAATTTTTATCTGAATTCTCAGAGTTTTTGTCATGTATTGTGCTAAAATCAGATAAAATAATTATTGTAGGTGATTTTAATATCCATGTGGACGTTGACAGTAATAGCCTTAGTACTGCCTTCAACTCACTACTAGATTCAATTGGTTTCAGTCAGAGTGTGCATAAGGCCACGCACTGTTTTAACCACACCCTCGACCTTGTGCTGGCATATGGCATCAAAATTGAAGATTTAATAGTATTTCCACAGAATTCTTTATTATCAGACCATTTTTTAATAACTTTCGAATTCTTACCACCAGACTATATGAAATTTAATAAAACCTTCTACGCTAGATGCCTATCTGACAGTGCTATAACTAAATTTAAGGAAGATATTCCAACAGCAATTAACTCAATGTCGTGCTTTAATATAACAGAGGACCTTTATGATAATTTGAGTCCTTCCCAAATTGATAATTTTGTAGACAGTACTATGAGCTGCCTACGGACGACTTTAGACTCTGTTGCTCCCCTCAAAAAGAAGATGATGAAGCAAAGGAAACTAGCACCTTGGTATAACGCCCAAACTCGCAAATTAAAACAAATCTCACGGAAACTTGAAAGTAAATGGCGTTCCTCCAAACTGGAAGAATCTCGTTTAGATTGGCAAGATAGTTTAAAAACCTACAGGAGGGCCCTCAGAAATGCCAGATCAGACTATTACTCGTCATTAATAGAAGAAAACAAGAACAACCCAAGGTTTCTTTTCAGCACTGTAGCCAGGCTGACAGGTAGTCACAACTCTACTGAGCCATCTATTCCCCTAGCTCTTAGTAGTGACGACTTCATGAGTTTCTTTAATGATAAAATCATAACAATTAGGGATGGAATTCATCACCTTTTGCCCTCAACTTCTAACGGTTCACCTTGTGATACAGGAGTGCTAGAAAGAACGACAAGACCTGACATATACTTTGACTCCTTTTCTCCTATAGACCTTCAACAATTAATGCTAAAGGTATTTTCAGCAAAGCCTTCTACCTGTCTCTTAGACCCCATCCCAACGAGGCTACTTAAAGAAGCGTTACCCGTGGTTAACACTTCATTACTAGATATGATCAATATGTCTTTATTAACAGGTTATGTACCGCAGTCATTTAAAGTAGCTGTGATAAAACCTCTTCTGAAAAAACCTACCCTCGATCCTGAGGTCTTAGCCAACTATAGACCTATATCAAACCTTCCTTTTCTCTCCAAGATCCTTGAGAAGGTAGTCGCTAATCAGTTATGTGACTTTTTACATAGGAATAGTCTATTTGAGGACTTTCAGTCAGGATTTAGAAAGCATCATAGCACAGAGACGGCACTGGTGAAAATTACTAACGACTTTCTAACTGCTGCTGACAAAGGACTTGTCTCCATACTTGTGTTATTAGATCTTAGTGCTGCATTTGACACTATTGATCATACAATCCTTTTACAGAGACTGGAACGCTTAGTTGGCATTAAAGGAATCGCACTAAGCTGGTTTAAGTCCTATTTCTCTGATCAATCTCAATTTGTTAATATCAACGATAAATCCTCCAGGTATGCCAAAGTTAGCCATGGGGTTCCTCAAGGCTCAGTGCTTGGACCAATTCTATTCTCCTTGTATATGCTTCCTCTAGGCAATATTATTAGGAAACACTCAATTAACTTTCACTGTTATGCAGATGACACCCAATTATACTTATCAATCAAGCCAGACGAAATCAGTCAGTTAGCTAAACTGCAAGTGTGCATTAAAGATATAAAATCATGGATGACCAAAAATTTCCTGAAGTTGAACTCGAACAAAACTGAGGTTATTGTGCTGGGCGCTAAACACACCCGAACTTCATTATCCGAAGATATAACTACTCTGGACGGCATTGTCATGGCTTCCAGCACTACTGTCAGAAATCTAGGAGTTATTTTTGATCAGGATTTATCCTTTAACGCCCACTTAAAACAAACCTCAAGAACAGCTGTGTAGCCTCAGTCATGGCGCACACCCATCCTGTCACTGCTTCTCCCCATAGAAAGCTTACGCATACTTAGGCAGTAAGGTGTCGCAGCGCTAGCCTAGACCGGCGGGGGAAGGTGTGTAGCCACAACACAGCCTCCCTATGCGGTTATAGTTCTTGAGCTCTATAGCTATAGCTCCACTCTCCTCTCTCTTTCCATCTGTGTGTATTCATGTTCCAGAAATGCTTGTTATTAACCTAGCTCCGGGGAGCTTCCCCGGAGTCCGTATGTTCTTTGTCCCCCCAGCACCATCATCTTGGATCATGAAGGCACCTACATCATGGTGGCAGCTGTCGCCGTGGTCCTGCCCTACGACCTGCTGTGCCCCATTACACCCTGCAATGCCCGCCATCGACTCGCTATGTCCGGCCAACGCCCTGTTACGCCATGATGTGCTCTACGACACCATGAACTATTACAATTACTCTAGTCATTATCTTAATTGTGACTTTTTATTGCCATTGTTCATCAAACCCCCAACCGGCATCGTCAGACACCGCCTACCAAGAGCCTGGGTCTGTCCGAGGTTTCTTCCTAAAAGGGAGTTTTTCCTTGCCACTGTCGCACTTACACATTCATGCATGCTCTTGGGGGAATCACTGGAATTGTTGGGTCCTTGGAAATTACAGAGTGTGGTCTAGACCTACTCTATCTGTACAGTGTCCTGAGATAATTCTTGTTATGATTTGACACTATAAATAAAATTGAATTGAATTGAATTGAATGGTGGTAGTGCAAAGAAGAACAGTGCAATAGCTTATTATTAAATATTAACTATGACTATGAAAAGACAAGAATGTAAACATAACAGAATTGCTTTAAAAACAAGGAAAGAAATAATATACTTTAAGAACAATATATAACAGGGAATAAGTTATAAGATGTATATGTTATGACCACAGTCCAGATTGTGTAGGAGGGCTAATGATGACACGCACCAAAGGGCCACAGGTTGGATTCGAATCCTGGCCGCTGCAAAGGACTCAGCCTACATGGGGCACACGCTCTTATTGGGTGAGCTAGAGGCTGGAAACTACATCAATAAGCAGCTTTGGGTCTAGAAACATAAAAAAACTCCACATTTCATTCATCTAATTTTGACACTTTGTACAGTGCAGTAACATTTAGTATCAGGATCTTTGAGGAAAGCCGTTACTTTTCTCTGCAGTAACTTTCTTTATCTCAGCAGCTTGTTGTTAGTTCCAGACCTTTTGAATCGCTAATCTCAGATTTCTTCAGAGATTCAAACAGTAAAATCAAATGAAAACAAAATGGCAACTTTTTGCTACTTTTGTGCAGCTTTACCTAAACATCTTTGAGGAAAAAGGAGTCTAAAGAAATGTTTGAATGTTTTGAAGAAAACAGTTGACTTTAAGCATAATTGCATCATTGAATGAAAGCTTTGTTTTAGTGTGGGAAATTGAAACGACTTGGTTCCTGTAAAGGGAAACGACGTCAGTGGATCTCGTTTAAAGCTGCATTCATTGATTTTGGCCGACTCCACAACAATCTGATAGACTTACAGCTGTGTATTTACACACCCAGCAGTTTCGGAGCAACATGATGATTCACTGGGGGTTTGCACCTGATTAAATGAGTCCAATATTCTCTCTCTTTTAACTCTGTTTTTGGTCTCTACCAACTCCTTAGGGAAATATATGTCTCTTTAGCTGCTAAATGGCCTCACAGCCATCTTCTAACCGTATACATACTGGGAACTATATTCTCAGAAGGCGAAGCACTGCTACTTGGGCGGAGTGATATGCTCACAGCACCTGAGAAGCCTCGTGGTGAGGAGCAGAGAGTAACAACAGGGCTTTTCAGGTGTTCTGCTAATCACTCCGCCCAAGTAGCAGAAGTAGCAGTGCTTCACCTTCTGAGAATATAGTTCCCAGTTTGTATACGGTTAGAAGATGGCTGTGTCTCATGTGACCTTGTTATTTGTACACCCTGTGACTATACAAATCACAACATGTAAATTGGAACATGTTAGTGTTATTTTGTCACTTATTGGGAGCAGTAGGCTAGATGGAGCCGGTTACCTCCAGGATCTGTGCTAAGCTAGCAGTGGGGGCGCCAGACAGTTACAACATGCACAGAGATGAGAAGGGTATGTATGGACTTATCTAACTCTGGGGGATACGGGGAATAAGACAAAGTCCCAATAAGTCAGCATGATCCTTTAAGAAAGGATCCCCCTCCAAGACAGACAGCCAAAAGCCCCAACAAGGACAAGAAGTTACAATAAAGTTACAGTTAACAACTGGCAGCGTGTGTTGATACATACATTTATTTATGTGCATATAAAGCTGCAAAATTCCAAAGTATTATTGCAATTAAAACTTGTTTCATCCCTAAAATCTAACACAAATGACAGCAACATGGAGCAAGAAATCCTACCTAACTATGAGTAAACTTCGAGTAAATAAAATAACAAGAAGAAGTGTTGATAAATGTGTTTATTGAACATGAGACATTCACATGCTACAGTAAATATTCAGGACGTTTAGCAATACATAACACATGCTCATCCTCAGGCAACAGCTGCCAAAACAACACTGATGCATAACGGATATAAATTATGATATTAGAGCTTGATATTAAGATTCAGAGAGTCAGGGTTATTGTGCCAGTTTATGGAAGCCTGCTGTGGTTGTGGAAGGACGTTTGTTCCTGCAGAAGTGATGCTGTGTTTGCGAAAAAAAAGAACAAAAAACCTCAGGGCTTCAGAGGCATTTGAGCAGGTAGGAGTTGCAGTTGGCTCCTCTGCCGCAGTCGCAGAGCTTCCCGATGCGAGGCCCGTACTTCATGGCACACCGGTCACCCATCACACACTGCCGGGAGGAGGGAGAGAGAAACGGTACTCACAGCGTTCAGATTACTATGCAATACGGTTGTAAAAGTTCCCAAAAATTACAATGATGTTTGGCAACGTCATCACGGGCAGCAAGGCCCTCTGAGGTCTAAGGGCATTTTTTTATTTTCATTTTGAATTCACATTTCAAGGATATTTGCATAGAACCGGATCCCCCATGTGTTTCATATCAAAATGTTCAAAACAAACTCAGCTTTCTGTATCGTGAGGCCCAAATGTGTTCCATAGCAATGTGGTAAAGAGATAATTTGGCCCTAAAGCTGAATAGTTGATGTTGATGTTGATTTCTCAAATCTCTTGCGAAAACAAACCTAAACTCATCTGTTTTGAGGCTTAAAATGAGTGTACAAAAGTCTTGGGTTCACAAAAGTAGCATAATATATGAATAAAATAGTATATAAATGTCTTAAAATGACATGTAGTGATATTGCTTTTTGAATAGGAGCGTTGTCAAACTCGCTTGGACTCGCCGGTGCGTCTTTTGACCTCAGAGGGTTAATTTGAATGTATGGAGCAAATACTAGCACAGGCCTAGAGCTGGGCAATATATAAATATTATATCAATATCGAGATATGAGACTAGATATCGTCTTAGATTTTGGATATCGTAATATCGTGATATGACACAAGTGTTGTCTTCTCCTGGTTTTAAAGACTGCATTACAGTAAAGTGATGTCATTTTCTGAACTTACCAGACTGTTCTAGCTGTTCTATTACCTGCCTTTACCCACTTAGTCATTATATCCATGGTACTGATGATTATTTATCACAAATCTAATTGTGAAGATATTTAGCTAAATAGGGCTGCTCAACATATCGTTTTTTTTTAATTCGTCATCGCAATATCAACCGGTGCAATATACACATCGCGAAAGGCTGCAACATATCGCTATAGATACAAAACAGATTTTTTATTTTAGGTAAATAAAATATCAGTAGTCATTCTTTTTTAGTGCTGCCTTTTATATTCAATTCAATGTTAAATTTGTCAAATAAAAGAATGTGATAAATGATTTCCTTTTATTTGTCTTTAATTCAACAAGCAATGTGTTGTATTTTAGGAAAATACTGAAAGCAGCAGAAATGCAGATCTGAGTACACTTTAATATCTGTTTATTTATCGCAAGTAACATTGTAATCGCGATATTCTACAACGTTCTACAATATTTTCCTCATGTCGTGCAGCCCTATTGCTAAAGCACCCACTATTGACTCTACAATATCGTCGCAATATCGACATTGATGTATTTGGTCAAGAATATACTGTGATAACTGATTTTCCCTATATCGCCCAGCCCTACACAGGCCTTTTCTATTCATTATTGACTTGGCTTTGATAAGTTGTTTCCACTTTCTGTTCATTCTTCTCATTTAATTGACGCCAGAGAATGAGGGTGAGATGGTAATCATTCCAGCTTTTTCCAGTGAAATAATTACATCCTGTTCATTAGCTGGTTCTGTCTAATTTCAGGATGATTAAAAAAGGGTTTTGTAGCTTTTTCCAGTCCCACTCTTTCAGCTGGGCAGCGATCTTAATTAGTCTGTAATTGCATCGAGTAAAAGACTTGTTGTTGGCTTTTTCTGGTTAACTTTTAATTACTGGCAGGTATCTTTTGCTAACTGGTTTAATTAAACAGCAGTGGCGTGATGTACAGAGCATACAGGAAGGACTTAAACAAATGACTACATTATACACCACTGTTTTTAATTACAGGGAATAATGTAAAGGTGCATTATGCATAAATATAGTGCATAAAGTGAAGTTACCAGAGGGATGCTTCCTCTTTTCTCAGTGGAGGAAATCCGATTGTGCATCCTTCCCAGCAGAGCCTCCAGCGCGTCGACCTGCTCAGCAGAGATCGGATCGCAAGAACAAAAAACATCAGGAGAATGTGTCAAAGACAGTATCATATATATTCTGTATCTGTAAGTCTTCATTGAGGCTATATGACTCTTCTAAACTAAAGATGATGTGCTTTTTAGAGCTGCATTCAATCATATGGAAATATTTGAGATGCCGTGTGCATCATTTTACAGACATTTCTCCAAAAGTCAGCCTGATATATTTGGTGTATTTGGAAAGTTCTCTACTAGAAGTCAGAATATTGTTCTGTGGGGTTTGAACAGGGATTAGCTGCACAGTATGAAGGGTTGGCAGAGTTTCAGAGCAGTTGAAAATGAAGTGAATAAATTAACTCTGACCACCCTTTAACGATTGTGTAATCAGCAATTAAGAATATTTTCAGAAAATGTCCATGTGTATTATCATTGTTAACACCGAACAAAGCCAAACGTTTGCTTTACGTGCAAAAGTTTGTTGTGCATCTCTTGAAATGGTATGGAGTAACAAAACACAAAATTATTTGAAATGTTTCCTACAAGTTTCTACCTGTTTCCTATTAAGCTGAACTAAAATAAATTATACATTTGTTAATTCTATAAAATCCAAATAAAAGAAAATGAGGATTTGTAGCCTTTAGGCCTGTACACATACAGTACAACCCCAACACTTGTTGGGATGTAGCTACAGACTTTTTTAAATTATATTCATTTACTTATCTGTCAGAACTAATCCTTGTGCTTTTAATTTGCCCCAGGGGATAAATAAAGTTATTTGAATTGAAATGACATTATTATTTATTCTAAAAGGTTTAAGAAACATGACCACTGGGATCCCCATCAGGGATCTTAATCTTTTGACCCACGATTACTAACATTCAGGGTTCAAAATTATAGCACTATCTACCAGCCAAATGCTGGTAAAATATGTAAGTGTCTAGCAGATTTGCTTCACTCACCACAAGCCAAAAAAACAATGAGGTCTCTTCGCTCTGAGGACAAATGTCTCCTCTACCTCCCCCCTCGACTTAAACTAAAAGGTGACAGAGCCTTTGCTGCTGCTGCTCTATGATTGTGGAACCAGCTGCCTTTAGATATCAGATGTGCTCCCTCCATTTCTGTATTTAAATACAGGCTAAAGACACATTTTTACACTAATGGCTCATTCTGTCATGTCTATATTCATGTATTTCTAAATTGCTGCTGCTTGTTGTTGTTGGGATGCTTTTATATATATGTGTGTTTTGTTTCTTTCTTTTTATCAGCATCTTGGTGCTTCTTTGTACAGCAATTTGGTCAGCTTAAGCTGTGTTTAAATGCGCACTATAAAAACTATTAATATAAGTAACTAATTACTTACTTACTTACTTACTGGTCTATTGAGTGACTGTTGACATCCCTCCATAAACTAACACAAGTGTGGAGCATCTTCAGATACTGACCAGGTCTCTGTCTGCGGCTGGTTCGGGCTTGTCCACTCCGAAGTCCTCTGCGGAGACTTCCTGGGACGCCTGGCCGTGACAGATGACGGACAGCAGGCCGACAAACAGCAATCCGCGGAGCATCCCGATCCCGGAGCTATCCATGGTGCTGGTCCCAGTGCTGGTGCTGGTGCTGGAGGAGGAGCAAGGAGGGCGGAGGTCCTGGCAGGAGGCAGCAGATCAGGACTAGGAGGAGCAGAGGGGTCGCAGCAGGTCCACAGGAGAATCTACCACCACCCACCGGACCCAGTCCTCTCTTATATTGACTCGTATAGCCCCGCCCGAGAGGCCACTGCGGGAGGAACACATGTCTGTGGCTGTGGGCACGGATGTCACGAGTGGATTAAACCCAACAACACTCAGTTTCTTGAAAGTAGGGTAGCTCATTCTGTCAGGTAGAAATGATCTATAAGAATGGACTCGACTACTTACTATAAATGCAGCTAAAGTATAGCTCATTCTGTGAGGAAGGAAATATGTATCAGGATGAACTACTTCCTGTATAATGTAGCTAAAGTAAGGTAGCTCATTCTGTCAGGTTTGAATTATCTATCAGAATGGACTATTACATTACATTACATGTCATTTAGCTGACGCTTTTATCCAAAGCGACTTACAATTGCTATACAGTCATGTGAAAATGTAGGACACCCATGCTAAAGTTGACTAAAAAGAGGAATAAAAAAAATCATCTTTTGGAAATTGATCGTAATGCCTTAATTAAAAAATGAGGAAAAATCCAATCTTTAAGGACACCAATTTTGTTTGTGAATGAATAATGTATTGTGAATAAATAAATGTAAAATGTAAAACAAAGTAAAAAAAAAAAGAGATTGGCATGGGGTACTTTCCATAAGATCATCTCTCAATGCTAATCAAACCAACTATTAGGCTAACTGAAATAAAACCATGCCAATCTCTAGGTATGGTGAAGGGTATGTGATGATGTGGGGCTATTTTAATTCCAAAAGCCAAGGGAACTTTATCAGGATGCATAGTATCCTGGATCCATGAAATAACTGGCCTTTCAAAATAAAAGTCTGCCTGCCTCTATGGGAATTATACATAGGGGTGTACTTACTTATGCCCCCTGTATTTTAAGGAAGAACATTTATTTATTTATGATACATTATTCATTCACAAACAAAATTGGTGTCCTTAAAGTTTGGATTTTTCCTCATTTCTTTAATTAAGGCATTAAGATCAATTTCCAAAAGATGATTTTTTTTATTCCTCTTTTTAGTCAACTTTAGCATGGGTGTCATAATTTTTTCACATGACTGTATATGTCAGAGGTTGCACGCCTCTGGAGCAACTAGGGGTTAAGTGTCTTGCGGGTCTCCCGCACCAAAGGCATGTGCCATATCCACCCCAAAAAGTATTAACTTCATTGCCTATTACCAATTCTTCTACTTTGTGTGTGAACAAATATGCCTAGATTCCACCATGTGGGAGGACTTGATTCTAATGCCAACTTTAAATCAGGAATTTGGTATTAACCAGATTTTGCCCTCAGGGCTCATCCAGGATTTGAACCCGGGATCTCTCACACCCAAAGCGAGAATCATGCCCCTAGATCAACGAGCCACAACTACTATGACTACTTTCTCTATAAATGTAGTTTAAATTCCATTTGCTGTTAGAATAGATGAATAGATCCAGTGGAAACTCGCCACGTCTTTACATAAAAACATAGACTGTAAAAAAATAATAGAGCTTCAGGGCGTAAGAAGTGAAGTGAAAAGTTCCTTGAACCTGCATTCTATCTGATTTCCAGCAAGGGGCGACTCCACTGGCTCCAAAAAGAAGTCCGTTTCTATAGAATTCTATGAGAAAATGAGCCTACTTCACACTTGATTTATTACCTCAGTAAACATTTTCATATGAGTTTATGGTCTCAAGCAACCAACCAAGCTAGCTAGCTACCGCTAATGTTAGCTGGTAACTTCATGGAAAGTTGACGTTTTTCTGTTCAGCAGTATGTGCAAAAATCATTAAAAAACATGCTGTGTATTTTAAAAATATATATAATTGTTGTCATAGGTAATAGAAAAAGAATGGTGATTCCGCTAAATAAGAAGAAGCACTTAACTGCAAACTTAGCAAATTTAGCATCCATTCCTCGTCAGCCAAGCCTGTCCCAAAAAATGAGGCAGATAATTATTTTAACACGCTAACAATAGCCTTACTAAACGTCAGGTCTTTGGATTTTATTATTAAGCACAATCTTGATTTTATGTTTTTAACTGAAACCTGGTTAGACCATAATAACAGTGCTGCTGTTCTTATAGAGTCATCTCCCCCTAATTTCAGTTTTATGAGTGATAATAGAGTGAATAAGAAAGTAGGTGGAGTCGCCATTTTGTTTAATAACTCATTCCAATGTACGCAAATTTCTTATGGAAATTTTGCTTCTTTTGAATATGTGGGTTTCAGCTGAGGTCCTCCCCTCAAGCTATATTTCTAAATATCTACAGGCCACCGAAATACTGTGCAACCTTCTTTGACAACTTTACTGAACTGCTGTCTATAATCTGTATTAACGTTGACTGTGTAATTATTGCTGGTGATTTTAACACTCATGTTGACAACCCCCATGACAGAGGGACCAAAGAACTGGGCGTTGTCTTTGAGAACTATAGACTGACTCAGCATGTGACGGAGCCCACGCACAATAAGGGGCACACTCTGGACTTGTTTATCTCCAAGGGTCTGAACATTTCCAAGGTTGAGGTGACTAACGTTGCTCTATCTGATCATTCCTGTGTTTTCGTTAACGGCACTATCTCTGTGCACAAAAGTGTCCAAACAAAGGTAATCATAAAACGTTATATCACTGAAAACACCAGTGAAACATTAAATCATCTTTTCTCCTCCACACCCGCCCTCTCTGGGGTCTCAGTCACTGAGCTTGTAGATAATTTCAACTGTAAAGTTACAACTGTTCTTGATGCCATTGCTCTCACTAAGGTCAAAGCTGTCTCTGGTAAGAAAAGATCTCCATGAAGAAATGCCACAGTGGTAAGAACAGAAAAAAAGAGTGTTGAAAAGCTGAACGCAGGTGGCGAAAAACTAATCTCCAGGTCCATTATGACACCTATAAAGAGAGACTTCGCATTTATAATTCTTCTCTGACATTATCGCCAGAAACAATAATTCACGTGCTTTGTTTGCTACTCACGATAGGTTAACAAACCCTCCATTACCAGTAGCATCTGAACTTTTATCCATCAAGGCCTGCAATGAATTCTTCAGAGAAAAAAATTCAGAAAATTAGACAGTCAGTGCCTCCATATAAAGTACAGTAACAAATTCCAATATGACGCAATTTTATATGATCAACCACAAAGACCTGGAGGACATTATACAACATCTGAAAACCTCCTCCTGTTGCCTTGATATTCTACCAACGGGCATTTTCAAAAATGTTTCAAATTGTTTGGCTTCTGATCTTCTACAGATTGTAAACACGTCTCTTCTCTCTGGTATCTTCCCACACGCCCTGAAAACTGCAGTAATCAAGCCACTCATAAAAAAGAACAATCTAGACACGTCACTAATGAGCAACTATAGGCCGATATCAAACCTTCCATTTTTAAGTAAAATCATTGAAAAAGCGTTTTTTCAAAAACTCAACCTTTTCTTGTCACTAAACAACAGTTTTGATGCCTTCCAGTCTGGTTTCCGACCACAGCACTGAGACGGCTCTTGTTAAAGTCTTTAATGACATCTACTTAAACACAGATAGTGGCAAATCTTCAGTCTTAGTATTACTTGATCTCAGTGCTGCATTTGATACGGTCAAACATGAAACATTACTAGACCGATTGGAAAACTGGGTTGGACTTTCTGGCTCAGTACTAAACTAGTTTGAATCCTACTTAACTATTAGGGACTACTTAGTGTCTATAGGTAATTATGCATCTAAGCATACAAATACAGTAGCCTATGATGTGCGGAGTTCCCCAAGGCTCCGTTCTGGGGCCTCTTCTGTTTAATATCTACATGCTTCCACTGGCTCAGATTATGGAAAACAACAAAATAAGTTACCATAGTTATGCAGACGACACACAAATTTACATAACCTTATCACCAGGGGACTATAGTCCAATACAAAAACTGAAGTGCATTGAACAAATTAACGACTGGATGTGCCAGAACTTTCTTAAATTAAATTAAGAAAAAACTGAGGTGGTTGTTTTTGGAGCAAACGATTAACGATTAAAAGTCAGCACTCAGCTTCAAACGATAATGTTAAAAACAAAAGACAAAGCCAGAAATCTTGGTCTAGTCATGGACTCAGACCTGAATTTCAACAGCCACATTAAGACAATTACAAAGTCAGTCTATTAGCACCTTAAGAATATATCATGGGTTAAAGGACTTATGTCTCAGCAGGATTTAGAAAAACTTGTACTGTAGACTTGAGTACTGTAACGGTGTCTTTACAGGTCTCCCTAAAAAATCACTCAGACAGCTGCAGCTGATTCAGAACGCTGCTGCTCGAGTCCTCACTAAGACCAAGAAAGTGGATCACATCACTCCAGTTCTGAAGTCTCTACACTGGCTTCCTGTGTCTCAAAGAATTGATTTCAAAATACTTTTGCTGGTTTATAAATCACTGAACGGTTTAGGGCCAAAATACATTTCTGATCTGCTACTACACTATGACCCACCCAGACCTCTCAGGTCGTCTGGGACAGGTCTAATACACTATGACCCACCCAGACCTCTCAGGTGGTCTGGGACAGGTCTGCTACACTATGACCCATCCAGACCTCTCAGGTGGTCTGGGACAGGTCTGCTACACTATGACCCCCCCAGACCTCTCAGGTGGTCTGGGACAGGTCTGCTACACTATGACCCACCCAGACCTCTCAGGTGGTCTGGGACAGGTCTGCTACACTGTGACCCACCCAGACCTCTCAGGTGGTCTGGGACAGGTCTGCTTGTTGTCCCCAGAGTCAGAACTAAACAGGGGGAAGCAGCGTTCAGTTTCTATGCTCCACATATCTGGAACAAACTCCCAGAAAACTGCAGGTCTGCCGCAACTCTTTTTTTTAAATAAAGGCTGAAGACATTTCTTTTTTATGTTGCCTTTCGTTAAATAATTTTTAATTTCTTATACTGCACTGTACATTTTATTCTCGTATTTTATCTGTTTTTTAATCTTTTAATCATTTTTAACTGCTCTGTAATGTTTTATGTAAAGCACTTTGAATTGCCCTGTTGCTGAAATGTGCTATACAAATAAAGCTGCCTTGTCTTGCCTTATAATCTTTTGGTTGTATTTATGTTTTTTCTTTAAATGTCAGTTTTGGAAAAGAAAGACGGACCGAGGAGTGCCTCTCAACATATACGCACACAAATATTATGTTAAAAAGTAATTTAAGTATTGAATAAAACATGCAATATCAAGTTTTTGTCATAATCTTAATTTCCTGATGTTACATTTCACCCCAGGGCATGGTACAACTAACCCGGATATGGGGTAAATTGTAACATTTTACTTCTTGTGTTTGAGTAAACCATGCATTTTCTGTTTGGGTTGCAGAGATAATTACACCATTTATTAGCAGACACATGCAATTAGTTTGTATCACATTTTGAACCCACTAGTTTAAAAGCTCCAAGATACAGAAGACAGAAATGTCAAAAAAATGTTACAACTATCCCCGGTCTCCCCTACATACTTTTACTTAAGTAACATTTTAAACGCAGGACTTCCACTTGTAACAGAGTATTTTTTACAGTGTGGTATTAGTACTTTTACTTAAGTAAAGGATGTGAATACTTCTTCAGCCACTGGATTTTTCACATTAGAAGTCAGTTTCCTGCGCTCAGCGGGCAGCAGAGGGCGCTGCGCCAGCAGCTTGCCCGCCTGCAGGCTGCTGAACTCTGTTTCCTGAAACGCATACTTCAGGATTAGGAAGAACACACCCAGTGACATCAGTGAGGTTTGAAGAAGAAGAAGAAAAAAAAGTCTCCAGACAAAGTGTGCAGAGGAGGAACAAGAGGGCCGAAAGGTCCTTCCCAGGTTTTTCTATCCGTGTTGAGTGGGGTTTTTTTTTTGGCTCCGGAGAGTTTGGGAACCACAACTGTCCAAAACTGTGCGTAAACTTTGTACCGGGGCGCAGAGAGACGCGTTTCTCAAGAGAGGAGGATGTCAACTTCTGACGAGACAGACGGGCTCCGGCCGAGATATGGCTGTAAGTTCACACTCTTTTTTTCTGCCCACCTTATATGATGCCAGGCAGGCGGCTTGCATTCCCTCTACAAGGGGGGAGAAGCTCGGATCACCGCTCTGCTTCATGCAAACGCCCCCCAAAACTTCAGAAAAGTTGGATTTGTACAACGCGCTCACAGTCGGATTGGGTTTTTATTTCTGACAGCATGGATATAGCCCAATTATGACTTCCGCGTTTTTATAATAACGCATCGCAGAGTGGAGAGGGAGGGAGGCCTGCTTTCAGAGTTTACCCAACTTTGTTCCACATACACGTTCGTTTTTACGCTCCAAAGTTATTACCCATACATGTACTTGTGCCAAATGTAGAAAACTGGACAGAATATTCCTAAATGTAGAAGTTTTTTGTCAGAGTTTTTCAAAGACAGGGACTTGCACAATATAACCACCGCCCATAAAATTAATTTCTTAACCATTTGGGGGGGAGTTTGAAGAGAATGTGCTTATCAGTCCTCCATCTTTCAGTTGTATTGCGCAGTGAAACTTTACACTCCTTTATCCATCAAATATGGAAAACAAGAAGTACTTTGCTTAGCTGGCATATCCCAGTATTTCATTTTTTTTTGACTCCATATCAGTGGTGATACTAACTCAGAAACTGGTACTCCAGTTCTCATGGTATGGAGTCCTCTTGAGTTTTTGTTGAAATCCGGATTTACCTGTTGATGTTGCCAGGGATGCCCAGGCTGAACTCTCCCACCTCAGATTTTGACAGGAGGCTAAAATGGGGCCTCTTCGTATCGCGCGCCCTCCCGTGCCCCATCCCCCCTCTCTATAATTTGGGAGGAAACTTGTGTGGGGAACATTTCTCTGCAGGCAGGAATCACGGCTCCACTCTGTTCTCACGGGAATCGCCCCCATAACCTCCCCTGCATTGTTTTTTTGTTTTCAGTATGAATAAGCTGCAATTTAAAGATAAAGGCATGCCCTCATCATACACTCGCACAGCCCTGGGCCACATTAAGCTCATGTGTTTACTGGCTACACAGATGACTAATGAATGTTAAACACCTCCAGCATATGGAGCTTTGGAGAGGCCTAGGAAGCTGGAGGGAAACGTTGTCCTCATTACGCAACCAGGAAAACGCGTTCTTAAACACCTATTTGTTACAGGGTTGCACGATTATGGCAACAAATCGTAATGCCGATTATTTTGGTCAATATAGAAATTAGAGATGCACCGATTACAACTTTCTAGGCCGATTCCGATTTTCATTGAGTTAGGCCAGCTGATACCGATTTTAGCCGATTCCGATTTCATTTTTTCTAACCACTTTACAGCACACAAAAATACTTATTTTCTATCTTTTCTTTAATAGAACATGTTTTGAACAGATAATGGATCACTATAAAATAGAACTATATAAATGACTCCTGGTGTGGGAAATTCACACACATCTAAAGGTCAATGTTAGAACTATTTACTTCTTTTCGCATCCAATATCAACTAAAGAAATGTGATTTGGGTTCTTGGTGTGGTCCCTCCACGCCCTACTCTTTCCTTGCAGGTGTTGCATATTGCAAACTTGTCTTCTGCACACACGCTGAAGAATTGTAACTGAACTGTAACTTGTAGAACTTATGTTGTCAGTTAATTGGAGCATTGACCGACATGAAATCGGCATATGTCAGACTGACCTGCCGGTCATGGCCGAGCACGTGAAAACCGGCAAATTCCGGTCACCACCCGGTCTATCGGTACATCTCTAATAGAAATCATTGATTGTTTACCACTTGTTTTACTCGTTGACTTTTGGAAAGATGTTGAAATTATTGAACTTAAAAAAACAGTGAGACAGTTAAACAAATCAACAGTGGAAACTAGGGCTGCACAATTAATCGCAATGTGGACTTAACCTGACTCCGCCAGATGGATTACTTCGCATTTGCTCGGCATATCCATCTGGGAACCTTCCGTTGGAGAACTTTTGGGAAGGGGCAAAAATACTGGTTAGCTGATTGGATAAACCATCTGTCTATCACCACCTATGTTGGTGATAGACAGGCCAAATCAACCAATCAGATCAACGATATATCAAACTCTTGCCGAAACCAGTCAGGAGAAGAGCAAAAACATCTTTTTTCAAATTTTCTCTATCTGAAGATGCCAGACTGATCTGCGAGTTGAAAACTGGTGCTCGTGAGATCAGGACGGTCTCACGAGGCTAATATGGACTAGTGCAATAACCAAATCGCAGAGGGCCGCAATATTTGTTAAAGGCAAAATATGTGTGAAACCATTGTGAATGAAGTATTGTGGAGCTGCAGAGACGTCCCGGCCTACAAATCCTATCCTACAGACTAAAGAAAGACATCTTTGTTTGGTACAGATCCTCACAAAAATCACACTATAATCATTTTACATTAACATTTTTTTTTTATATATTAGTCAATGGAAATGAGAATAATGATACAAACATGATAATTCCTTTCAATATCATGAATCACATTACAATCGCAATATCTGTCAAAATAATCGCAATTACATGTTTTCCTCATATCGTGCAGCCCTAGTGGAAACACCTTCAACTGTGAGATTTCCCTTCATACTTTTCCCGTTTTGAGCTTTTTTTTTTTCATTCAGAACACAAGACAAAATACACAGAAATTCAATGATCTGGTTCATTTCCAAACGGCACAAATAATGGATAAAGCAATAAACAACATACTCCCTGGCAATATTCAAAACATTTTTTTTTAAAAGAGATTGGGGATATACTTTAAGGGGAAGAGTTCTTTTTGAAACGTCTTTGTGTTCGTACAACGTTAAAGACTTTTTGTATTTCTATATGTGGAGTGAAATTGTGGAACGGATTGAGTCCGTCGTTAAAGCAACGTCCAAGTATGACCCAGTTTAAAAAACGGTACAGAAATATGGCTTTCACTAAATACAGTGAGGAGGAACGGTTTTGACTATCAGATTCATTGATTGTTTACTTACATTATTTATTTATTTATTTATTTATTTATTTATTTATTTTTATGGTTAATATAAACATAGGAAAAATGTCTTTACCTTGTGGTGTGTAAATATACAGTACATATGTAGGAAATTGTAAAGAACGTGTTAAATATACAAATAAAACATTTAGCTAATCATGATGATGATTATTATATAATAGTGGAAAAGGGGGGGTAGGATTAAATAATAAGATTTAGCTTCTTCCTATTCCTTTTCGGAAATGTTAAAATAATATTTAGTTTGTTTCTATGCGTTTTTTTTAATTTTTGTTTTCATTATTTTAAAATGCTTGAAATAAAGCATTCATTCATTCATTCATTCAAAATAATGAGTGACTTGCAAAACGTAATGTGCAAAATAATCGCTTTTCTCGATTACTCTGTTTTTGTGATTGTTAGGAGCCGAAATCATAATCGAGATTAATTGCACAGCCCTAATTTGTTAATGAATCAACCAAAATGTAAAGAGCAATACATTAATCAGTTTCCTTTTTGCTCTTTTGGTGTAAATTCAGCAAGAGGTCCAGAGTTTTCTTGTGATATTGCTTTGAAGAAGGACATTCGTTTCGGTTTTTGCTGCTGTTTGAAAGTCTCACTTTGTGTTTTGGGCTGCTGCAGCCGTCCTGGATGGCGTGGAGCGGCTCACAGCCGAGGAGATGGATGAGCAGCGGCAGCAGAACATGGCCTATGAGTACCTGTGTCACCTGGAGGAAGCCAAAAGGTAAGAGCTGGAGGATAGTTTACCTGAACTTCTGCAGGCTGCTTAAACAGATTGTCTCTCACACCAGGGCTCAGCTTTTATTCAGTTCCAAAGATTTACATAGTGTAGAAAGTCATATGGATCTGTCATTGAGGCTGCATCTTAAGGCTGATTTATGGTTATGGCGTTTGGGTGTGGGTGGGTGTGTGTGGGTGTGGTAGAGAGAGTGACTGATTAGCTTTGGAGCGAGTAGGGACTCTAGAGTCATAGCCGAGCGACGTGCGTAGCCGCGACGTGTAGTTACATTTTCCGAGAGGGGCACGTCAGGCACACAAGAAATTGAGTGTCGTCCGTGATGAGACCAAAACACACATTCTTTGTCAATTCCGTGTTTCTTCTATCAACATTCATCCAGTCACAGCAGGCTGATGAGTCAACTTCTTAGTGCCACAGCAACTTCTATCCTCATGTTACCTTCCAAAAAGCAGCACACTCTGTATGGGCAGAGGTATTGTTGTCGTTTATTTAGCAGTTTACACTTAGTTTGATTATTTAAAGGTGCCCTGCCACACGTATTTCATTACTTTGTGGTAATGTCTGAAGTTCTACCATGGACTCTGTAACATTTTTTGTGGAAAAAATGCCTTGGTTAGCTTGTTTCAAGCCATTCTAGCGTGGTATAGAAAGCCTGCAGGAAGACTCAGCTCAATTTGTGCCAGTTCTCATTAATATTCAACGAGCTAAGCTGCTTGACTCTGATTGGCTAACAGCGAGCCAATGAGAGCCTGGCTATCAGCATCCTTTACCCAGCACAGCTAGGCGAGCTCCTGAATAGTAATGAGCTCAGGCAACACCACGTCAGACTGACCAGCTTTTGGAATTGGCCTGATTTCTCCGCTTATTTCTTCTCAGTGGCTAGAGCTGACAGAGGAGGTAGCAGTTCATTTTCACATTCACCACATAACACAAACACATGGACCTAACATATTTCAAAAAATACAAGTAAAAATGGTTTTGTGTGGCAGGGCACCTTTAACCCCCACTCAGGCTTTAGCTGCTCTATCTGGGATCAAGCTGGCTCTCAGCCCTCACTGCTGTTTTGGTACTAGGCAACAAAGTGTAAGACAGAGATTAAAAAATAACTGTCAGGTAAAGAAAGTTGACATTGAATTTCTGGTTAGTTTATCTCGGTTACTTATTCTGTGATCTGATATTTAAAAAAAAAAAAAAAATCTCTATATTTTGTCCAAGTCCTCTCATAGCTGACATTTGACATGTGAGAACTTATCTTCTTTTGTAAGTGAAATCAAAGATTTTGTAGACAAATATGAAGTAACGCAGTACATACTGAATGGTTTACTGAAAGGTTTCTTTGAGATAAGATTTCCTCGACAAGAGACAATATAATATCAACATGAAAAGATTCTCATGATGTGAGAAGACATTGGTGATGTGTGTAACCGCAGAAATAGAAGTGAAGAAAATGATTATAGAACATATATTTATATTTAGCACACTGTAACTTTTCATCGGCAATCATTTCATACTTGGAATTTATGAAGTAGTGGTTGAGGTCTGTTACTCAGTACACACACACACACACACACACACACACACACACAAACGCACATACAAACGCACACACATGTGTATCTGTGTGGTTGCCTGAGCGTGTTAACAGTATGATTGCTTTCTGTGACTCTGGAGTCGACCCCGCTGCGGGCTCGCAGGTTCAAAAGAGGAAGGATTGTGCGAGACAGGAAGTGACTCAGTGCCTGTTGATTTTAGTATTTCCCACTGTTGCTACAGAAACCCACAGTTGTCATAGAAACAGGTTCCGGTGTGAGAGCCGGAGTCTGTGCTGCTGCAATGGTGTACGCTCTGATTAAAAAAATAAATAAATAAAAGAAGACAGGAAGACGCTGAGTGGTTGTACGGTTGTTGGCTGTCCTACGTCTCTCACCTGCTCCCGGGCCGTCTGTGATCTTCAGGAAATTCCTGGAATGATTTCTGTTTTGTCTGTTTTTCCTCCACCTGACAGTTTGTGCTCTTCTTTACTCCCCTACCACTGTAAAGAATCTGTAATTTTATGAAATTATTCGGTTTTTACTTTACAAAGTTATTCCTGTTTATTTTTAAAAAACACAAATAGCACAAAAAATACAGAAATAAGACTGAATTTACATCACAATTTGCAAAAGAAGATGAAAAACCTGTAACAGTGAATAGTCTGTTGCACGACTAACACAACTTTTGAACATACACGTTCCACCCAAAGTCTTTCCCGAGGCTATTTTGCAGAGGCACCGTGGCTCCGTCCGGAGTTTGGCGCCGCCCAAGACGATTGTGATTGGTTTAAAGAAATGCCAATAAACCAGAGCATGTTTTTCTCTCATCCCGGAATGCTGCGTGGACTAGCCAGACCCTCCTCCACAGCGCTGTGAAGGAAGGTCTGGCAACGCGAGACTAGACTCACTTGACCTTACGACTGGAAAGTAATCCATATGAGTCCATACTAAGAATGTCTGAACAACATGAGAGATGAATGTCATGTTAACTATTTGAATGTGTCGCTGCTACACCTCTACGCTGTGAGCCTTCTGATTGGCCGATGATTGTCCTTGAGCTGTCTGTTTCCATCAAGCAGTTTGGGAAACGCCTAAGCCTGCAGCGGAGCGCTGCGGGGAGGAATGCTGGGAGCGCGTGTCGATGCTAAGTGCGTCTGACAGGTGGCGGCAGAAACGTAATGTGGCTCAGTCACTGTTCTAATGCTACTACTGTCAGGTGTGTGTTTGAGCGGAGAAGGCCTGTCTGGATTTGGGTATAGCCTGAACTTATGCTCTCTCAGCAGAGGGATGCAAACGATGTGTTATCATCACTCTTATTTTCATGTTCCCATCAAATGCAGAGGAGCAGCCTGAGGCTGATGCCACCTGCCATATTTTAATTCTCGTGACTCATTCATCTCTTTTGGCTTCTCAAATACTAGATGTTGTGTACTAAGATTTTTCTCCATGGCTACAACTAGGTCCGCAAATGGGGCGATACCTGCGAGCTAGTTCAGGCAGCCAACTCCAGCTGCACTGCGTACACACACGTGACAAGCCTCACTGCCCCCGTATTATTTACCAAACGCACCCCCCTCAATTTGGCGGTCTATTTGACCTGTTCAATTTCCCCATCTCTGCCTTTTTAATGCTGCCTGCCTACCCGAGCATCCACCTGCAGGCTCCGGCCATGGGGAAGCTACTTTATCATCACTCCCATCACTATCTCATGTAAAGCCATAATGCGGGGAGTGATGAGGTCAGAAACAAACACAAACACAATGTTTGTTATAATAAACATTTTAAACGTGAGTTGTCTGACCGAACGAACGAATATTTTCATAGTCGTTTAAGCTGTCGATTTATTTTCTCGATTAATCGATTGTTTGGTCTATAAAATGTGGAAAAATGTCCATCTGTGTTTCCCAAAAGATTATCAAAATAGTTGCCGATTAATTTAATAGTTGACAAAGAATCGAATAATCTTTGCAGCTCTAGAGTAGCTACAACTATGAATACTTTCCTTATCGATTAATCTGTTAATTATTATTTTTGGATTGCGGGATAATTAGTTTAATCTATAATGTCTTCAAATTCCTGGTTGTTGTTTGACCAACAGTCCAAAACACAACGATATTCTATTTACAAAAATATGAAAAACAAAAAAAGCTGCAGATTGTCACTTTGATAAAGCTGGAATCAGAACATTTTGGTAGGGATAGACCGATTATCTGTCCGATTTTTGGCAGTTTGCAGATTATCTGTATCGCCGTTTTATTTTCCTGATAACCGATAAAGTTAGTGAATTAAAAAGTCTTCTACTTTGGCTCGGCTCCAGCTCTGTGTCTGTCCCTCTGCTCCGGTTTCACTCGCCACTGAGTCTGACTCAATGTCCCGCCCACAGCGCTCTCTGACTCTCTGTTACTGGCTGTTATGTTGAAAGTTTTTAATTTATTAAATAATTGCTTAAAGCATTTAAACAAAGGTTTGTGTTGGAGTTTGTAACATTCCAAAATCTTAATTTTGACTTGAAAAATAAATTACCTTTTTACTAAGATTTTCACTGTAAATGCATATCGGTTCCAAATATCGGTTATCCGTTTCATTAACTACTAATAATTGCTGTCGGTATTGGCCCTGAAAAACCAGTATTGGTCGATCGTTACATTTTGTGCTTTTTTTTTTTTTTTTTTTTTTAAGATAATTTTGTGGGTATTTTAGGCCTTTTATTTGATAGGACAGGTGAATATATGAAAGGGAAGACAAGAGGGGGAATGACATGCAGTAAAGGGCTGCAGGTCGGAATTGAACCCACGGCCGCTGAGGCAGGAACTGAGCTCTGTACATGGGGTGCATGCTCAACTAGGTGAGCTACCCAGGCGCCCCACATTTTGTCCATTTTTACTTGATAAATGACTCATCAATTATCAGAAATGATCAACCGACTAAGTGTCAGCAGTATTGTTTCTTTAAAGGTCCTATGACATGCTGCTTTTTGGATGCTTTTATATAGACCTTAGTGGTCCCATAATACTGTATCTGAAGTCTCTTTTATATAGGCCTTAGTGGTCCCCTAATACTGTATCTGAAGTCTCTTTTATATAGGCCTTAGTGGTCCCCTAATACTGTATCTGAAGTCTCTTTTATATAGGCCTTAGTGGTCCCCTAATACTGTATCTGAAGTCTCTTTTATATAGACCTTAGTGGTCCCCTAATACTGTATCTGAAGTCTCTTTTATATAGGCCTTAGTGGTCCCCTAATACTGTATCTGAAGTCTCTTTTATATAGGTCTTAGAGGTCTCCTACTGCCATGCTACGCTCGTTTGAAAGCCATGATGTCTCTCTTTCTCATGGGCGGGCAAAGCAGAGAAAGGGGAGGTAACCTTTCCCCTTATGACGTCATAAAGGGAAGATTCCAGATCGGCCCATCTGAGCTTTTATTTTCTCAAAGGCAGAGCAGGATACCCAGGGCTCGGTTTACACCTATCGCCATTTCTAGCCCCTGGGGGACCATAGGCATAGGTCTATAGGTAAAAAACCTAGTTAAAAGTGAAATTTTCATGCCAATGGACCTTTAAGATTAGGTGATGGCCTTGATGTTGATTCTCTGCATTTCCTTCAACAAACTGACCTTTTTATTTTTTTTCTAAAGTTCTTGTTCTGACATATAAAGTCTTGCATGGTCAGGCACCTGTTTATATAGTCGGACATGTTTTCAGTGTGGTACTTGTGTTTATTGATCTATGCAGGGTGCAAACTGCACATTCACTCCTCCACCTCAGTGCACAGCAAACCGTTTCAGGTAGCTTCACCGTGGATTCACTGACGATAAATGACACATGCAATAACATTTGGAGTCAGGATTACGTGACTGCTTCTGCACCTCTGTTAACTTGTCGTCTACGCTTGTCTCTTTCTCGTTTCCTGTCACCCTGCCTGTGCTGCGTGCGGTGAAGTAAAGCTGGTTGTAAATCACTCGCTCAGCAGATGTTTTCAGTGGCTGATGTAGTTATTTTTGGAGTATAGCTGGACTATAGCTGGAAAGTTCTGATTCCACAGGTGAACCAGATTCCTCCCAGATCTGACAGCAGAGTGAAAGTGAACTGGAGCGTTTGAGTTGTCTTTAGGAGAGTGTCTATGATAACAGTGGAGCAAGATTTCAGGTTGATATTTAATCTCTCTTTCTTTCTTTCTTTCTTTCTCTCTCAGAAAATGACATCAGAAAATGACATCACTTTTCTGTAATGCATCCTTTAAAACCAGGAAAAGACAACACTTGTCATATTACGATATCCAAAATCTAAGATGATATCTAGCCTTATATATATCGAAAACAATATAATATTGATATATTGCCCAGCCCTGGACACCTCCCTCCCGTGCTACCTTAACGACCCAAAAACTCCTCATTGACGACATCGCTGCTCATCACTGATGGTCCCGAGCTGCCTTCTGTGGCCTCCATCCTCCCTCCGTCGCTGTGGTGAGAAGAAATACAGAGCAGTTTTTTTTGTTGTTTTTTTCTCTTCGAGGGCGTCTAATTAGTGTTTTGTGTAATTTCTCTAAATGACAGGGTTCACTATAACCATGACATTTTATAAAAGTTTAAGGCTTTGAGAGAAAAGTATGCACTTTTGAAAATGAATGGTCTTGAAGGTACTTGACTTATTCTTTTTTTTTTTTTTTTTTTTTTTTTAACAAAATACACCACGTCTCTTATTCATCATGTGAAGGGCTCATTGCATCGGTGGAATATGGTCTAAAAATATATATATAAAGCAGCCCACAGAGCGGTGCTCTCGGTAGCCAGTCCGACTATGTTTTGAATGATTTGCGGTGGGAAGGCTAGTCTTTACCTATGGTCTTTACGCACACACTGTGCTAAAAATTTTTTTTGGAGAATTTTGGAACCGGGTCTGGAGACCCATCCCTAGGTGTGAGTCTGACTAATTTGACTATTCTAAATAAAACGTAGTAAGATCAAGGTGTTTACATGTATCTTTCACAGAATACTTTTAGTCAAATTCTTATTTGCATGCTACAGCAGACTGATAATAATAACTGGAAGTGCTCCTTTTACAGTGTTGGTTTCCTTCCAGGATTCAACCTCAGGTGAATCCCCACTTCATTATGCCAAGTACACATTGTTTTAAAGCACAACGCCTCATGATTTTATCAGCGTAAAACATTTTAAGATCCCAACATCACTGCGACAACCGTTACTTATCATGTAACAGCAGTGCATACAAAATAGCACAGTTAAAAGGTGAGAAGAAAACCTTGTATTTAACACGTGCCCTTTGTATATTTGGTTCAGCACCTTTTAGACATTTTGTGATAATGAACTGCAAATTGGTTGCCTAAAATAGCAGCCAGGGATCATCACTGTAAACAAAATGGTTCAGGAACAGTAACCATTTTAGTTTGAGTATTTCATTTTCAGACTTGTGCACATAAAAGGGGTTCTTCAAAGTGTGTAAATGTCTGAAGTAGGGCTGCACAATATGAGTAAAATGTGCGATAACGTTGAATATCGCGATAACGATATTACTTGCGATAAATAAACAGATATTAAAGCGTACTCAGTTGTGTCTTTGTGCTGCTTTCAATTTTCTGCTAAAATACAACAAACTGTTGAATTTAAAACAGATGAAATAATTTCCAACATTCTGTTATTGAACATTGAATTGAATGTAACAGCCACCACTAAAAAAAGAATGACAGTTACACTTTAAAGTATTTTAAAGCGCAGTTTTCTGCTGATATTTTCTTTCAACTAACACAAAACAATCTTGGAGTATCTTTCGCGATATGTTTATTGCGCCAGTTGATATTGCGATAACAATATGAAAACGATACATTGTGCATCCCTAGTCTGAAATAATATTCAGTACTGTGACATAAATGCATCTTTATTTGATTTTTGGGGCATTTTCAGCCTTTATTTTGACAGGACAGCAGAAGACATGAAGGGGGAGAGAGGGGGGGGGAGGGGGATGACATGCAGCAAAGGGCCGCAGGTCGGCGTCAAACCCGGGACCACTGCATCGAGGAGTAAACCTCTATATATGGGCGCCCGCTCTACATGACATGTTCCTGTAAAACGAAATATGTGTCATGTAGTGGTGAGTGTTGCCTAGTGACAGCAGGGTTTACCCGTGGTTGACTGACACATTTCAGTGACTTTCTGCTCTGGTTAGCTCAGGCAATCCGTTCTGGTTAGGTCATATTTTGTGTGTGTGTGTGTGTGTGTGTGTGTGTGTGTGTGTGTGTGTGTGTGTGTGTGTGTGTGTGTGTGTGTGTGTGTGTGTGTGTGTGTGTGTGTGTGTGTGTGTGTGTGTGTGTGTGTGTGTGTGTGTGTGTGTGTGTGTGTGTGTGTGTGTGTGTGTGTGTGTGTGTGTGTGTGTGTGTGTGTGTGTGTGTGTGTGTGTGTGTGTGTGTGTGTGTGTGTGTGTGTGTAAAGATGTGCCGCCTCTGACAAATATACACACTTTGTTTTTTGGGCTTTTCTGCCTTTATTTGACAGGACAGCTAGGTGAAAAATGGAGGGGGGGGGGGGGAGACATGCAGGAAATCATCACAGGTGAGATTTGAAACCTGGACCTCTGCGTCGAGGCATAAACCTCTCAGTATATGTGCGCCTTCTCTACCCACTGAACCAACCCGGCCACAAATATACACACTTTTTGAGTGAATGTTGACAAATTGCTGAATTTCAAAACAGCCGCCATTTGTGTCAAACTAAGTGACACTGAAGAATGATCAGCATTTACCCTGAGACTGGATGGTTACTGTTGGGACAAGTGGTTCAAATACCACAGTGGTATTTTCATTTGGTTATGTTACTGACAGTTGACATTGAGGCAACATCTTGTTTATTGGTGTTTTAAGCCCGCAACGTCTCCTTCCAGGCAGCGCTACCTGGAAGGCACTAGGATTAGGCAATGGTTAGGGTTAGGTGCCTTGAAGTCAACGGTCGCAGCGCTGCCTGGAAGGAGACATTGGGGGCTTAAAACACCATCGAGCCAACATATTGCTCCTGTTTTGTTGGTTTCTATCTCAGGGTGGAAATCTTTTGGATTTATTTTCTTTCTTGGTTACATTTTGTTTGTTTTTTTCAATCCAAAATGCAGTGACGTACTTGCCTTTTTAAATCTGGTTAAAGTGAATTTGCTTCTACCATGTAATTTATATAATAATCTTTATTTATAGAGTACTTTTCAAACTCCACGTTACAAAGTGCTTCACAAAACAATGAAATCAGACCAGATCATAACGACAACAATAAAAAAGAATAGACATCAAGGAAAACTCCAAGGCCAAGAATAAAAAAAGCCTTTAATTCATCTGGCATATTCTCAATAGAAGTTCAAAACTAACTCCAACGTGTTTCGGCTCGAAACTCGTTGAAGTTGATTTTGGTTTTTCTATCACCCACTCCCCACACGCACACACACGTGCCGGTATATAATATATGCTGATGTTATAAGTATTAACATCAGGCCAGTTACGTAGGCTACGGCGAAAGCTCTGCGTGGAGCCTCCACACAACCATAAAACGCTCTGCAGTTCTTCAACAAATACAAACTATTTGGTGTAAAACAAAGAAAAACACAAGATGGTTCAAGGTAGGATCAAGCTCAAATAAAATTGTGAAAGGCTCTCCGATAAAAGTATGTTTTAAGAAGGGACTTAAAGGAGATCACTGACTCCGCAGACCTGATATCCTTAAGCAGATCGTTCCAGAGCCTCAGGGCCCTGACTGCAAACACATGTGCTTGTGTGTTGGAGACTACTGTACATCTTAGAAGACAGCTTCTCTAAACCTCATTAATTCACCATGCTTCTGTCATAGCTAAATACTGTTATACGACCTTAACATGCTGTTTAACAGTAATACGAGTGGATCAACTCGTCAACTGCGGCAGTTTCTGCCTGTTCTGTCAGCTGCAGACCGACACGGTAACTGTAGACCAACGTTTCAACACACCATGTCACCACTTTACTTCACTACTTTTTTCAAGATTACTTTAAGATCAAGATTATCTTGTTTTTGACAGCAAGATAATTCTTCACAGTAAACGGAAAGATGATCAGTTTTTATCTGGAATCCATCATGCAGAGTCGAATGTTGTCACACTCTTCCAACGATAATAAAACATCTCTCGAGAAATAGTCGTTACTTTACTAACTTAACTGTCACATTCATGTCTGTTTTTGTCGTTGATAGCTTGCCAGCAGAAGTGTTGTAAAATGTTGCCAAATGTATACATTTAAGAAAATGATGACTCCCTTTTATGCCTTGCACAATGACAGGGCGGTGTAAACTAGACACAAACTGTAGCAAAAAGTCATATAACTCTAAATTAGGGCTGCAACTAAAGATTATTTCCATTGTCGACTAATATGTTGATTACTTTCGTAATAGTCGATTGGTTTTCTGGTGGATTAAATGTCAGAAAATGGTGAAAAATCATTGGTTTTCAAAGCCCAAGATGACGTCCTCAAATGTCTTGTTTTGTCCACAACTCAAATATATTCAGTTTACTGTCACAGAGGGGTGAAGAAACTAGAAAATATATTCACATTTAAGAAGCTGAATCAGATAATTTGTAACTTTGTCAATCCGATTAATCGATTATCAAAATAGTTGGCGCTGAATTTTAATAGTTGACAACTAATCGAATAATCTTTGCAGCTCTACTCTACTCTCTTGTCATTTTAAAAATAAAAGACTGTTAAAGTTGGATCAGAGCTGTTTTTATGGTGTAAAACACCCTTAGTGTGTTGCTACGTGAGTTTAAAACTCTGTGTTCTTGATGTCCCCCTTCACTGCGAGACCAGCCCAGTTCCTCCTAAAGCCATTTGCCTGTAATTTCCTGTTTTCGAACAGTTTCGAAGCACTCTTGTGTATAGCTGCCACTGCTGCAATGACTATTATGTAATGTCAGGCCGCGGCATTGTGTTGATATGAGGAGAACAATGAGACGAGTGATATGTTCAAACCTTTTTATAGTGATACCATCTGTCCTCAGGTGACTGATCCGGATGACGTGGGAGTTTTGACTGGTTGGTGGCACAAAAAAAAGTCAGGGTTATCATAAAGCCATTTGGTGACTATAAGAGGCGGGGCAGAGTATTTCGTGCAATACAATAATCGATACGCTGGCGCCAAGTATCAATATTTTAATTAATTAAATAGGGCACTCTGAATAGATTTACCTGCTCCCAGCATCGCTGCTTCATTGCTCCTCGAGGTGGCGCTCAACACGTGAATGAGGGAAACTTGAAGATATCTTAACTAGCAGTTTGAGGAAAATAACAGATGTCCCAGCCATGTTTAAGCCCAAATAATAGTTCTGTAAATTTAATTTAAAGACTGAAAAACTTGCTGCAGAATTGTGCTTGGACAGTTTGGACTTGCGGTGAGTAAAGAGAGAAAGCTTGCACTTAAACTTTTCACAGCATTTTGTATTCATAGTTAGACCAATACCATGACGTATCATTATAGGATTGTCTAGCAACATATATTATCGCAGAATTGCTGTATCGTGATATTATCGGTATCGTATTGCGTATCGTATTGTGAGGTACCCTGTGATTCCCACCCCTAGAGACCATGGATGTCTAAACTAAATGACAGTTTCATCCACTTTGTAAAGATGTTTCTGGGCCAACAGACTGATGTAATTGTCCCCAGAGCCACAATGTTAGCACAGCTATAAAGTAGACTAAATGTCTGATTTTGTCCACACCGACCGACGACAACACAGCCATAAATACGAAGAGGCTCACAAACCTAGGTAAACAAAAACTTGACAGAGTTTAGCTTTGAGTGTGCCAGTTTGAGGTCTACTTCTACACTGCTGGAGGGTGTATTTTGGTTGCTGTGTAAATGTTACCTACCAAGGCCTCCTAGAAGAACACAGGCCGGAGTCACACAGTCCACAGTTAAGAATGTGGGAATGAAAAGGGAATGAAAGAGGGATCAGTGCTCCATAAAAGCCCTGCGGGAACGTTCTGGGTCCCACCCCTCCTCCACAGCCTCTCACCTGGCCTGCCGTCTGTGTGTGAAACCTGAGACTACATCGAGTTGCTGACACACCAAGGAGACCGTCGGACGCCCTAGTTTTCACGCACCGTCACTACTCGTCCACCCCGTTTGATCCTCGTCAGTGAAAGGAACCCACCTGATTGGCTATTCAGCTAATGCCTACCATACACTAAAAGACTTTGAACAGACTTTGAAAAGACTAAAGTCTGACACCATCTCTCATCTAAAGACAATCATCTCTAAAGACTGTCATAATATGTAAAGACTGGGGATCTTGCAGGGTCACACATTGCAAGACTATAACTAGATTTATTTTGAAAGATTTAACAAAGCTAGCTAGCTACCACGGGGTCATCCCTATGTTCCCCGGGTCCCAATTTTCCCCGGGTCCTATGTTCCCCGCTCGGGGGTTAAGGTTAGGTTAGGTAACCCTAACCCACCCCTGACCTAATCTTTCCTCGTCTAGGCCTATTTGCATATGTGCGTCAAACAGCCTGTAGGCCTATTTGCCATGGAATTTGGCAGTAATGGTGGAAAAAGTAACAGACCGGGGAACATAGGACCCTTTTTTTGAAAAGGGTCCTATGTTCCCAGTCTCATACAAAGAGGGGAACATAGGACCCGGGGAACATAGGACCCGGGGAACATAGGACCCGGGGAACATAGACACTCTCCCGCTACCACTAGCGTTAGCTGGTAACTTAAGAGAAAGTTTGCAGATTTTCTGTTCTGCTGTACATGCAGATAAATAGCGGCAGTACCCTGAGGTTTGCGTTTATGCGTCGGAATTGCTTGAAAAGTCGTTTGGTGTAAGGTCGGCTTAAAACAAATTACTGCACAAGAAGAAAAACGGTCTTTTCAGTGCGTTCAAGTGCCACCTTTTGGCCAAGACACAGGCAGTGTGAGGAGACGTGAGGCGATGCCACAGTCAGCCTTTGTCACCGCTGGTTCTTTGCCGTCTGCTTGGTGTGTCAGCACCTTAACTCTTCCGATTTGGATATCCGTCACAGCCCAGTATTTGAATCTGTCATGGTACTAAAAACCTGTCTATAGCAGAGAGCTGAGCTGATAAGCAACAGGTTATATTGTTGGGTAGTTTAATTTATGATAAAACATTGTATTTTATAAACTACGTGTGTTTTTGTCTGCAAAAATCTTAATGTGTAAAGTAACTAGTAACTAAAGCTGTAACAGATGAATGTAGTGGAGTAAAAAGTACAATATTTCTCTCTGAAATGTAGCGGAGTAGAAGTAGAAAGTGGCATGAAAAGAAAAGACTCAAGTAAAGTACAAGCACCTCAACATTTGGACTTAAGTACAGTACTTGAGTAAATGTACTTCCACCACCGCAGCTGACTGACTATGACCCCCCCCTGCCCCCTCTGTCCGTGTATCTGAGCGCCGGAGCTTCTGAAGGGGGGGGGGGGGGGGGGGGTGTAAATGTTTGGCAGTTGAGTTCAAATATCAACAATCTTTGCAGCATCGCTTACTGCAGCTTTAAGAGGAATTAGTGAAATCAAAATTGATTTGCAAAATTGAATGACTTTCTTTCAGTCATCCAATCCATTATCAGCTGTCATCATTGTTTCAGCTGTAACATACATTCATTCTTACTGTCCTAAGAAATGTTAGTATATCAGAATAGTTTTGATTTGCAGACGCACTGTAAGAGGCTGTAAATGAACCAGATTTGGAGTTTTTTTTTCACAAGCTTTTCCCAAACATACATGAAGAGGTCACCGTCACGGCGTGTGAAATGTGTTACGGTGTACAGCCCAGGCCTGGTTGATTATTTCCCCCACTTTAACACACTAAGCACTGATTTCACACAGTGTCTCAGCGTGCACGGTGACTCAGCGTGCACGGTGACTCAGCGTGCACGGTGTCGGTCCAGCTGCTGTCGGGTTGTTTTGAGTGTGAGCACTGAGAGGACGAGGTCAGTTGGTGCACAGATTCCAGCGTTGCAGCAAAGCATGTAATGGACAACTTGGCTCTCACTCATCTTTTTTATGTGTGTGTGTGTTGCCTCTTGTCATTTTTCTACTTTTTTTTTCCTTCCATCCCTTCCTTTGTGCTTTGTCCTTGTGAAACCGCTCCGTGTTCATGAAACACTGGTTTAAACCTGAGACTGTGGATTGTACTAGAGCTGCAGGATATGAGGAAAATATGCAATATGCGATAACGGTATTACTTGCGATAAATAAACTGATATTAAAGTGTACTCAGTTCTGCATTTCAGCTGCTTTCAGTATTCTGCTACAATACAAGAAAGTGTTTGTTGAATTTAAAACAAATGAAAGGAAATCAGTTTCAACATTCTTTTATTGAACACATTGAACATTGAATAGAACATAAAAGGCACCACTAAAAAAAGAATGAGTTACATTTCAAATTGCAGTTTTCTACTGATATTTTCTTTCAACTAACACAAAAAAAATCCATAACACTCTTTCCAATATGCCGCAGCCTTTAGCGATGTGTTTATTGCAGAAGTTGATATCGCGATGACGCAGATATATTATGCAGCCCTACATGTAGTTTATACAGAGGTTGGGATGTCCCTCTGGATTGCAGGAGAGAATGTGCACAGACTTTAATTAGACTCCAGTTTATCATCACAATGGAGGAGGTGGGGGGTTAGCAAGAAACAAAGCAGGACAGGGAGGGGGGTGTGGGGGGGGTGGTATGTGTGATAATGGTATGTGTACCTTGACATTGTGATAAGGCTCACCACACATGAATTGTCTTTCCAGCTATTCTGTAAATACACAGCACTGCCTTCTTTTTATAATGCCATGCAGGGACGGCACAGATCAGGACACTGTTCCCTAAACTGAGCATATTGTTTGGCCTTGTAATGCCCGTTTTATGTGGTGCGTTATTGAGAATGTTTACATGTACACATGGGGCTTCCTGGGCTTAGCTGAAGGCTTCAGTGGTGGGTGTGGCTCATGCGTTGGCTAATCCTTGGTTAAAGGTTAAGGTCACGACACCTTAGTTCACCATGTAACACTGATTACGGAGTGAAAGGCAGTGAAATATATCCACATGTGGATGAGACCAACCTGTAGCCTTAGTTAACACTGAGCTAAACAAGCCAATTATTTTCATTACAGTTTAAAAAGTAGATTTCTTCTTTTGTTTATTCTCAAAGAAGTGGAAAAATAGTTATTACAACTTCCCAAAGCTTATCTTTCCAGTTACGTTATCTTTTTCTGCAGCAAGTTTTTTTATTGTGAAACGGCAACGAGAAGTGTTGAGTTTACCAACATCTACCACAGCAGCACTTTGTCATGTGTTGCTCCCTCAGTCGTGAGAATGTAATGGTAAACATTTGAGTGGTAAACATTAATTAGAGCTTTTATGTTTCTTTGTGTCCTCACACACTTTTGTGTCCAATGAGCTAAATTTATGTTTTTTTTCTTGTTTTTTTAGTGCCACACAATAATAACTGGAAAATATATGAAGAGTGTTAATGTTGATTTTTCACTCTGCAGAATTTAAAATTACAACTGTGTTTGTGACACTTGTATCCGCTTTCTGGGATGTCTCTGATGGTAAATTCTGTCTCTAAATAAATTGCGTGACTGAGGCGAGTCTCTGTGTGTAGTTCCAGGTATGTTACAGCCAGTTATGCACTTCATGTGATTTAAGATCATCTGACTGAGACGGTGACTTAACTAAAGACATGAAATCTGGCTACATTTGGTTTTGGGCATCTTGGGTCACATTATATGGTAACTATTATAAGCATTTCCATGACCATATTATACTATTTAACGATGTAGGACTCCATGTTGGCATTTAGTCATGTAAATGCCGTTAAAGTTTCCGTTTCTAAATTATGAGTCAATGAAACCTATTAGGCCTCTCCCTGAGACAGACAGAAGAACACATAGCTCTTAGTGTTACAATAACCAGGCTTGTGGTCTGTTAGTATAAGCAGTTATTAAACATTAACTGCAGCGGAAGCACTGCGCCTGTGGCTCAAACGGAAACCTGGGAAAAAGGAAGAATGTAACTGAAGTCCAAAGTGCCTTCGCCTCCATAGACCAGAGGTCGTCAATGATTTTTAAGCCAGTCAACTGAAAGAGACGTGAGCAGGGACCCCTCACTACATATATTGTATAAAATTAAGTTGCATGTTATTAAACTGGGCCTACAATAACGCGTAGGGCTGCCTTACGCCTTTATACATACCTTTTTTAGTGCATAGAATACAAAGCTATTAAAATAGTAATTGTTGGAATGTCTTATAAATCATGTTTTAATGTTAAACGTACATGTGGAACAGTCAATCCTTAGTATTAACAGTAATTTAAGTAAAACCGTCATTTTAGCATCGTAAAATACACTTCATTCAAAGTCGACAGAAACAAAAATAAAACTATGAAAAGCCGTTTTGGGTTGTCTTTCCAGTTTTCCAACCATCACAACTCTAGTTTTGGTTGAAATAAACACATAGTTTACAGATTTACATGTGAAAATATGTTGGCTCTACACACGCTAAAAGTATTTGTTTTTTAAATGGAGTCTGGTGGGTTTAGAGCTAGCATCTTAAGAGCTGATTCTGGTTAAACAGAAAGGTCTGAAAGAGGTTTTAAAGGTCTATCTCTGAAGGGATCCTTTCCATAATGTTGTCAGACACTTATGGCGTTTTTCCATTACATGGTACCTGCTCGACTCGCCTCGACTCTACTCGCCTCGACTCGACACACTGTGCGTCCGTTTTCCATTGCAGATTTTAGTACCGCCTCAGCGTGGCTGGTCGTCTTATATACCGGCTCAATGTACACACCAGCGCACAAGTATAAACATCAGGCTACTTGAGCTTGTTTTACAGTTCTGTGGAGGCCCCACGCAGAGCTTTCTCCGTAGCCGATGTAAGTGGCCTGATGTTTATACTTGTGCGCTGGTGTGTGCGTCGAGCCGGCCATGTGTGTGTGTACGTAGGCTACGGCGAAAGCTCTGCCTGGAGCCTCCGCAGAACTGTAAACAAGTGGTGCCGCAGTAAACTGCCGTGACCTAACGCAACACACACACAGAACGTCAAAGGTGTGTTGTTGCCAGAAGACACATTTTGTTTCTAATGAAGCTGGAGGCAGCAAAAAAAAACACAGCTGGCTAAACTATTTAAAAATGGCGGGTTTGTTCAGGACACCCCCGTCTGTCGCTTTCACGTCACCTTTTCGGCTCGCCTCAGCTCGCTTGGAACCTCGACGGAGGTGGTAAAAAAAAGTACCTGTTGCAGGTACCAGGTACTTTTTTTCATGATGGAAAACCAAAAAAGGCGAGTACAGGCGAGTCGAGCAGGTACCATGTAATGGAAAAGCGTCATTAGTACACTTAGAATATTAATCTGAGCCTGTCAGTGGCAAAACGAGCACTTTCGTGAAGGTAAACACAAGCTGGACAATTGCCCTATTAACTTACATTGTAGCTTGTTTCGCCACTGCCGACTGCAGCGATCTCTCTTAATACTGGACCAATGTCAAAGATCGTTGTTCCCATCAGTCACTAAGACATGTGGTATCTTTAGTTGTTGATTGCCGTGATGCGGTGTAGAAGAGGAACTCCGCTGACACTGTACTTGATCATAAAGGTTTTATTATATCAAGTTTTCAGCATCAATTTACAGACTCCATGGAAAGTCTGGAGAATACACTGCCAATATGCACTCTGCTCTTGCTTCAGCAAGAACAGGCTTATAAGGGGTACGTTTTAAGTAACATGTTAGACAAAGTAAATAGATGTGAGTTGGCAAGTAAAGGTCCGAGTCCATCTGAGGGTCTCCAACACTACACATAAATTCATTGATCCCACTCAGCCCCCAATCACAGAATCAAATAGAACATCCTCTTCAACACATCACTCTGCTGAGAGGAAAATCATTAAACTTAGGTCACTGACACAGTGCTCATTATGTCTCAGCACATTTGAGTTTTATATAGACTTTAACCTTATAGGCCCTTCAGATACCACATATATAAAAACGGAGGAAAATAGGGTCTAGTTTGAAAAAAAAACAAACAGTAGTTACCCTTCAAGACATTTCAGTTTTTGATATCAATAATGTGGTGGCCCACATGCAGTAACTCTGAAGATCCCCTAGGGGTCCCGGACCCCCTGTTGAAGATTTCTGTCATGGACTAAACTTTAATAACGGACCCCCTACAGCCAGTCATCCCAGTAAAGCCATGCTGCAGGAGGAGGTTTTAGGATTCACAGTGTGCGGTTAGAACAGAGGATGCAGTGTCTTCCTGGAGAGACAGTGGTCAGTAACAGAGCTCTTCCTATGAGACTGACCTCTGAACGCACCGCTGACTTCAGCTTCCTGCCGGCTCACAGGAGGGATGAGATAAAGATTTGTGGTGTTTCCACGTTTTCCTGTATACTCTCGTGCTGCTGTGTGATATCTGTTATTAAAACAAATTGTTCCTGATCCAGAGACAGAAGGTAACAGAGGCGTAATACCCGGCCTGTTAGTTTAGTCTGCAGACAGGGCTTTTTTCCCCTAGGTTTGTGGAAGACTTATGTTACGTTTTTCAATAAAAACGACATGCAATTTTACATCATTTTTTGGCCATTATTATTACCATATCTGGCACTAAAGCAGACAATAAACACTCAAAGGACCAACTACAACCATTAGATCTGAGAAAAGTAATTTAGTAAGTTTTGATACTCACATTGACTTAACATTCATTCGGCTTAAGTGGTGCCAAAAACGGCTTAGGTGCTGCACCCTGGCAGACTACTGACACAAAATCTGCTATTATATTCCAGATTGTGATCATATTATATTCCACACCTTTTTTTTGTTAACCCCATTAGCACCTTAGTCACACCACATACATGGAAATGTACCTTAAACTCGCTATTTTTTATTGTGTTACATATTTGTAGCAGTTCATTAACAAGTTACACCAGATATGAATAAACTGTGATGGCTAAACAGTTACGTGTTTATTGCCTTCATTAATTCTAACATTAAAGCTATAGTGTCTCCCCCATGAGGAATTCTAAGTAATGACAACAACACTGTCGGTGCGTCCACATGATACGTGATCGCGCTTCACCCCCACCCTGGCCTGGCTCCGCCCTCCTACGTACTTCCGCTCAATTTTCATTTTCCTTCAGTACACCGTCTGGGTTTGTGGTATATTGTTGGGTTTTCTCCGGCCAAATATTTGGCGGTCCAATCAGAGAACAGAGGGAGTGGCTGAGAACGATGACGTTGAGGTCGTGACGTGCGCTAGTTTGAGTTATAGTTCCGTAATGGCGGCGGAGAAAGATGCGGTCCATTGTGGCAACGCTGCCGTATATCCAGAAGTTAAAGCCCGAGCAAGAACAATCTTTGCTGAGTTGTGTTGGGGGGCCATGATGTTGTGGCCCTCCTCCCCACGGGGTTCGGGAACAGTTTGATTTTCCAGCTCGCTCTGTTAGTGGTGAAGGAGTTGGCTAAGGCTAACGCTAGTGATGCTAAGCCGATTGTTGTCGTCTCCCCTCTTGTTAGCCTGGTCCTACCAGACAGTACGTAGGAGGGCGGAGCCAGGCTACCAGAGTGGCTCTGGGCAGATCCAATAGTCAATGGAGAGTAGCCAGACTCTGTACAAATGAAATGTACCAGAGTCTGGTAGGACTAGGCTACCCCCACCCCTCCTCCACGCAGTTGGAGGAGGGGGGGAGGACACGGAGGATTAAAAAAACATGATGGACTCTTCAGAAGAGGTCATTATCTTCACTCGACTCAAGTTTCTGTGCGGGAAAGTCGCCGGACGACACCAATTTCTAAACACAGCCATGCTGAGAAATAGAGCGAGAGTTGTGTGGAGCTGATAGTCTTAATTAGCTTTGTATCAACTAAGTTGGCAATGGCTTGAATGTAACGGACGTTAATTATTATAAAAAAGTTACGCACTAAAGCTTTAACTGCTGGTGAGTTTCTCATTTGTGGTTATGTTTGTGATTGTAGACATGCCTTTTGATAATAATAATAATCACAGCATGACATATTTTGGCTGCAGCAGGAATCCAGTTGTCAACATTCATGAATCCCTTTCATAGTTAGCATTGCTGGTGAAGTGGAGGGTGTGTCTGTGTTTGTGCTAGCCTGGAAAGGGTGTGTGTAGCCCTGATAAAAGAGCCATTAGTTAGCAGTCTTTATGGAGCCTTTCACTGCTCCAGCGGGGAGTGAAAGGAGGGGGTTGTTCCCGCCTGGCAGGCCCAGGCCTTGCGCCATGGGTCGGCCACCTCTGCCTCAATAGCAGGCCTGTGTGGAGACACCATGTCAGGACTTTCTGGGAGGGAAGTTGTTTCAGCTGCTTGTTAGCTGGCCTGTGCTCTGCAGTGTGTGGGTGTGAGTGAGTACATTTGTATGTGTTTGTTTGAGGACCAAATGTCGTGTGTGTGTGTGTGTGTGTGTGTGTGTGTGTGTGTGTGTGTGTGTGTGTGTGTGTGTGTGTGTGTGTGTGTGTGTGTGTGTGTGTGTGTGTGTGTGTGTGTGTGTGTGTGTGTTGTCTGTAGGAGGAAATGAATCTTTTAATCTCATTCAGGATAAAGTTAACCTTGTTGCTGCATGACAAAGACCTTAGTTACAGACGAGTGGGAGAGTTTCTTAGCAGATGAAAAGAAGAATTTGCATTTTGAAAAGGCCGTGTTTGACCTCACTCTGTGAAATTCCTCACAGCCGATGATAAACTCAAGGTTTTTATAGGAGCTGATATTTGAAATTCTTAAGAAAGCAGGGCAGACACCACCGTGGTGGTGGGCTGTTACTGGGAGGAAACAATGCAATCTGTAATAATAGAAGATGCATTACTTTGAGGTGAGGAAGGCAACTGCAGTCAAATTAATTTCAGATCTTTTCTCTGTAATAAAATAAAGTAGAGCTGCAAAGATTATTTGATTATTTGGCAACTATTAACTATTTTGATAATCGATTAATCGGTTTGAGACATTTTTTTATGAATTGAAAAATGTCCAGCTTGTTAAATGTGAATATGTTCTAGTTTCTTCTCTCCTCTGTGACAGTAAACTAAATATCTTTGAGTTGTGGACAAAACAAGACATTTGAGGACATAATCTTGATCGACATTTTTCACAATTTTATAGACCAAACGACTAATCGAGAAAATAATCAACAGATGATTCGACAATGAAAATAATTGTTGGAGCCCTAAAATAAAGTAAAATAAAGAACAAATAAAGTTGTAGATAAAGATGTAGATTTTCTGCACTTTTCGGTTAGTAGTACGTAGGGCTGGGCGATATGGAGAAAATCAAATATCACGATATGTTTTACCAAATACCTCGATATCGATACCGCAGCGATATTGTAGTGTTGACTATTGGTGCTTTCACAAAATATTTACACAATGAGATTTTTGATAAATAATCATCAGTAATGTGGATATAATGACTAAGTGGGTAAAGGCAAATAATAGAACAGTTAGAACAGTCTGGTAAGTTCAGAAAATGACATCACTTTACTGTAATCCAGCCTCTAAAACCAGGAAAAGACACTTATGCCATATTACGATATCCAAAATATAAGACGATATCTAGTCTCATATCACGATATCAATATAATATCGATATATTGCCCAGCTCTAGTAGTACGTAAAAATTGCCTGTGGAGGCAACTCTTTTGCAGTGACCACCCGACCCAGTTGTCCAAGTCTGTGTTGTTCAATGTAATTGGATTTAACTGGGCCTTGAGATGATCCCATGTATTAAAGGAAAAGCACCCTTGAAATTCAGTGGAAGCACACACGTTTCAACAATCTGATACCTGTAAAATAAATGTCAAGTTTGTTCCATACTGGGAGAAATCCGTGCATGAGGTCCACTTTCACACCCACAGCAGCCCAGAAATAAACCAGGATGCAGCTGGATTGGCTTTGACTAAGGGGGGGAGGGCACAACTGTGATCTGACACAAAATGTTGTTGAACAATGTAGCTACAGTATGTTTATACGCTCGGCAAGTTTGTGCCCCCTTATCTGTTAAAATCTTTCTTGCAAGTTGGTTACTGCTGTGGAAATAAGTCAGGCAGATTGAATTAAAGTGGGTTCACCGAAGAAGAAAATTACAACTTCTAATTTACAACTTTTAAATTAACTCTAAATAGATGGATATCTAAGGAGATACCTGGTTTATTTATAGGAAATGTACTTGGACTGGCATCTCCGTAGTTACTGGGCAGCGATGACATGAGATGGTGGAATCTAGTCCACCAGGCCCGTCCCAGTATGGGAGCTCAGCATGTCTCCTATGTGGCTCAGAGCTGACACGGGCACACAGCAGGAATGTGACTCCACGATATGACCTAAAAGAAATGAAATGTCACATGTGAGGAATGCTGGGAACTCTGTGTTCAGGAGGAGAGGTTACCACAGGCCAGGTTAGGTGTGTGTTGTCTTGGAGCTGCAGAGTTCTGCATCGGTGCAGAGAAATTCATGAGATGCCGCTGTGTTTTATGGCGAGAAAAAAAAACAGGAGGGAATGTGTAGGCGTTGTAATGTATGTTTACATCCAAACTTGTAAGAGATAGTTCTACGACAGTGGGGCGGCTCGGTTGGAAACTTAGACGTAACGTTAGTCATATTTTCAAATCTCTTGTAGCTTTTAGCACCGACTTAATGTAGAGCCCTATGGACTCTGTCGTATAGCTTTTTTAAACTTCGCGTTTCCCCCCGCAGACCCCTCTGCGTCTACGCCGGACCCTACGCCGTAGCCTGACGTACGCTTCTCGAAAAATTAAACTACACGTTGCAGCGACACACGTCTCTGGGCCGTGGCTTGGTAGCGTTGCATTTCCCCTGACTCATTTCCTGGTCCTCCTTCTCCATAAACAACATGAAATCAAGGAGAGGGTTAACTTCTCCTGCTCCAGATTTCCCACCGTGGTCAGAAAGAACAGGGGAGACACTTTGTTACTCTCACTATGACTCTAGTCACTACTCGCTCCAAAGCTAATCGCTGTCACTCTCTCACTTCTCCCTCGCTCTAACACACACTCCCCACACACACACACACACATGCCTGCTCGACGCACATACCAGCGCACAAGTATAAACATCAGGCCGCTTACGTAGGCTACGGCGAAAGCTCTACATGGAGCCTCCACAGAACCGTAAAACGGCCTTCAGGGTTAAGGTTAGGTGCCTTGACGTCGACGTTGGGGGCTTAAAACACTATCGAGCAACAGCAGCATGCATCATACTGTATATTTGAAAGCTCATCTTTAATGTTTAGTATACTAGCATTGATCTCGGCGTACAGCGGAGGCCAACAGGAATTTGGGCATCAGTTTCAAAGATATGTGTTGGACAAGTGGAAATTTAAACCTGTGGGTGAAGCTGGGTGAAAAGTCAGTGTGTCACAAAAGTAATTAGGATTCAAATGATAAAGACAATTGCTTGGGAGAGACTTCACATAAGTTTTTCCCCCACTTTTTTCACATCTCGTTAACATTTGACCACAAGATGCATGAACTCATTAATAGGCAATCAGTTGACTTAATTAAGGGAAGGGCTTCTTCAATGGGATGTTGTTAATCGAAGCACGCATCACTTTGAATGAATATAAAGTAGATAAATCGTTTTCAAATCTAAATCGCGATTTGAAAGATGTAACATTTGGTTTAACATTTTTTTATTTCTCTTTTCATAACTATATTTACTGTTTTTTCATAAGATAAAAGCTGGAATAATATTACATATCACAGATTTTTTTTTAACATTTTTTTTATTTTTTTTACAGTAGATTTTTCATTCATTTTTTATTACTTTATTCAACATGCAATATGTAGCTAAAAAAGGATCCTGAATTGTAATCGTAATATCTGGCAGGAAAATAGCAATTAGATTTTTCCCCAAATCGTTCAGCCCAGATATAAAACAATTTTTTATTTTTATTTTTTAACTTGTAACTTGAGCACACCTCAACATACGGACTCTTTTTGCTCCTCATGTAACTAAATTATACCACAGTTCAAAACAGTATTTTTCATTTTCAGTTTCATACAGCCACTGCTGTAATATTTCTATTTGACTACACTTCCGTGAGTCTTTGTGCAGTATCTTTCATCAGTTACTATTATGGCTGCTTGGTTATGGGGAAAAAAATTCTGATCACGATTATTTAACACGATTACTCATTGACTTTTTGAAAGATGTTGCATTTACTGAACTTCAACAACAGTGAAACAGTTAAACAAGTCATCAGTGAAAACACCTTGAACTGTGAAATGTCCCTTTTTATACTTTTCCCATTTGAACTTTTTTTTCATTCAGAACACAAAATAACTTGTTTACTTGCAAAACGTAATGTGCAAAATAATATTTTTTCTCGAGGACTCTGTTTTTGTGATCTAAATTGCGATCAAAGTTCGATTAATTGCACAGCCCTAGTTACTATTGACTATAAGAGGACATTTTTTATTGAAAATTGCTTTCTATTTCAAGTGCCAAGAAGACACACTTGTTTAAATAAAACCCCTTTTAGGTGCTTCTTGATTGCCTTGTGGCTTTGATAAAAAATGAAAGGATAGAAGTCTCAACAACAGTAATTATCCCTGTAGGGAAGCTAAGCTGTTTATTTAAGTATGAATGAATGCAGGGTGTGATTTGCCAGGAGGGGGGTGGGGGGGTTTGGGGGTTGGGGGGGTGCGTGGGATTTCCCCCTTTCTGGTCTACATATCTCTGCCTCTGCTGAATTATTTTGATCCCCGGTGGGGACTAAATGTATGCCCCCCCTTCAAAGTGATCATTGCTACTTCACCAATAGACCATATATTCTATACCTAAAATAGAAGTATTTTAAGCTAAGTAAAGCGCTGTAACGTGAACAGTCTGTAGTGCCATAGAACGATATAATCCAGCTGCTAGTTGTATTTAGCCGCTACAGAGCTCCGTGACGCCGGCTACCAGCGGCAGTTGTTTAGCCGCCAATAGGTGACTGTGAGCTGGCTGCAGGCACCGCCAGATGCCGGCCCTTTCAGGGGCCATGGTAGTGGAGTTTAGCCAGAAAAAGTGAGCGTCATGCGGCGATGACAGTTAAGTTTAGGCACCAAAACGACTAGTTAGGTTTAGGAAAAAGATTGTGGTTTGGATTAAGGCATTCCCGAGGAACGAATGAGCTTCCTGGGTGAAAGTATTTTGTTTTCGCCGCGAAGTGAACTCCGCTCTCCGGCTTGAAAGCGCTGCGTTTTCCATTAAATACTGAAGTACATATTTAAGTGTTTGACATGCCTTGCCGAGTGGCACTACTGTATATCCATGGTATTGCAAGGGGGATTTAATTCTTGCATGTTTTGTTGTGCATGATCAAAACCCCCCCCCCCCCCCCCCCCCCTCCCCTCCTCTGCTTTTTTCACAAATCGCACCCTGAATGTATGTTTCCTCTTACTGTACTGTCATATGTGATGTGTGTGTCTGCTGTGCTCTCCTCGCAGATGGATGGAGGCCTGTCTGGACGAGGAGTTGCCTCCAACCACGGAGCTGGAGGAGGGGCTGAGGAACGGCGTCTATCTGGCCAAACTGGGCAACTTCTTTGCCCCAAAAACTGTTTCCCTCAAGAAGATCTACGACCGCGAGCAGACGCGTTACAAGGTGAAAACATTTATAATGTATTTATATATCAGACAAAGATACATTTCAGTCACTGAGGATGGCAATCACAGGTATGAACGATAATGTGCTTTTAAAAGAACTTGTTAAGGAGATTAAACTGGAAAGATTTCAAATCATGTTAAATCATGTAGTTAAGTCTAATCTTCCAGGGCAGCAAGTCATAAAGCAGCCCAGCCTTTAGTTATCGAGTAAAAGACCAAAGCTGATGGTTGTGCTGTTGAAAAGATCCTCCTCTTGGAACCATCGATAACCAGATGAGTATTAAAGTGTCAGACCGACCTGCAATCCTTTTGATATTTCCATTAGCAGGTCAAAAACTGTCACGGCAGGTTCTTTAAAATGCAAAAGAATCGAGATTAAATCACAATAAATACAACAAGATTCACCAATATTAAAAAAATATACAATGGATCAAAAGGTAACAATGAATAAAATGGAGCATTTTGGCCTTTTTAAATGGATGGTTAAAAAAGGAACAGCATGCTACCAGAGCCGTTATTTTTATAGCTTTTGTAAATCATACCAAAGTGTTTTGAAGCCAAAAGGTGACTTAGCTTTGGAACCACGTTGCTGTCGTTTGACCAAAAAACTGGATTTATGTGTTATCTGAACATGTTACTCTCCATCATTTCGTCTGAGATTTAACTGTGAGATATTTGAGGTTATACAAACCTCCGTTGAGTCTTTACTGACATGATATTGTTTGTAAGTCAGTTTGTATTTCGCTGCTTTGTGTTGTAACCTGGCTGAAGCTGTTGCTGTTGGATGAATGGGACTTCAGTTTGTAGCTCTTGTTGCCAGTGTGAATGAGGCTGGGATCTGAGTTTGTTGTGTCCTGAAGTTGGGTTTCTCTCTTACAGGCGACGGGTCTCCATTTCAGACACACAGACAATGTCATCCAGTGGCTCAACGCCATGGCCGAGAAGGGCCTGCCAAAGGTCAGCATGGCTCGCATCCATAAAATACTATCTCTCACATGCAAATGTACTTTAATGTATTTTATTGAACCCCAGGCTTTAGCAAGGGGTTTCTCCCGGACCGGTCAGTAAACCCTTCAATTAAGATTCTGTGTAAAAAGGGTTTTTGTATTTAATTCCAGCCACTAAATGTATGTGGTCCAGGTGTCCCTGCCTGGAAGGACTTCATCAGTTTGCATGATTTAGGTAATTGACTGCAGATCATACACAGTTTCTGTAACACTGAATATCATCCAAAGCATACTGTTGATTTCCTGCCTTCAAGGAATCAATTGGTGCCAGTTAATTTCAGCGCTGTGTGAACATCTTGTAGAAAGTTTATTGCTCGAGATGCAGTAAATAGTTGTCACGTCGTAATGTAGCCGTGATTAAGAAATGTTTTGAGGACTCTGGTTGCGTCCGAAATTCCATACTAACAAGTCATTTAGTAAACTGCAACCGTATGTGAGATTTTCAGTATGTCCGAAACCTTACCATGAAACCTACAGTCCATTCTGTTTCCTGTGAAATATTACAGTGTGCAAACACTTGACACTATGCCGGCATAAATATCCCACAATGCAATGCGGTAGTAATAACAACGTTCATAACAGACAGACAGCGACCAAGACAGCTGTGTAATGTCAACAAGGCTTCAATTTAAATTTCTACATATTACAAATCCGTGATTTTGTCACCTGCAACCGTTGGACTAGTTGCTTACCTTTTCCATTAATTTAAGCATTATCTGGCGATGCCGGCAAGGAGGCTCTAAGTATGTGAAGTGGTAATTACAGCTCAGTGCATCCCAAAAGACACATACTAGATACTATACTTTCAAAGATAGCACACATATTGAGTATATATGTATATGTAGTGCATACTAGTAAACCATTTCAGTTGCAGCCTCTGTCTTTGCACAGCAATCAAGAAAATGAGGTCCCACTGTCCATAGTCTCGTGTTGCCAGACCTTTCTCCTGTTGGCGCTACAGAAAGGTCTGAAAGCACCCGTTATCATTCTGCTATAGGGGGAAAACATTTTCTGGCTTATCTGTATATTTTTTTAAAACATTAACAATCTCCTTGTGCGGCGCTAAGCCCCGAATGCAGCGACGGTGCCCTTGCAACATAGACAGCGGTAGGGGAGGAGAATGGTGGCCAAAACAGCCTGCCATTGGCTACATCTAGTTAGTCTTAAAGGACAATTCCGGCGCAAAATGAACCTAGGGGTTAATAACACGTGTACCGAGTCGACCGTTCTCTGGGATATGTTTTCATGCTAATCGAATGTGACCAGTTTTAGCGCAAACCGCTAATTGGCTTGTAACGCTAGTGGTCGGGGCACGGGTAAAGTAAAAAGAAATCTCGGTTTCTATACCACTAACAAGGCTCAAAATAGCACCACACTGTGAAATGAACTCACTGGAGAGGAGAAATGTCAGTAGGTTTGTAAACTGAGTTTTGTAGTTAGTCGGTTGAAACGATCCTTTAAATGACTGCTCGGCCTAAAAGAAATAAACAGTTGCCTATTATATTCAAAGTGCTTTTCTGAGAAGTTTCCACTCGGTCAACTCTGTGGAAATATTTGTCATTATGTTGGCAAGAACAGAAAGTTGAGAAACAGCCCAGAATATCACCGATTGGCAGCTTCAACAGAAAATACAAGTAGCTGCCTTCAAAACCTCTATATTTCAGTTGCGTCACAAAGACGATGCCAGGGCGTGTGAATGCACATCTATTATGTGTAATCCCTCATCAGAGCTGCTAGTCTGAATCACTCCTGCACACGTGCTGTGACATGCTGGCATGCTTTCATGGACGTGCTGAAAGTGCCGCTCTGATCGACTCATATTGTCCCTGTCCTGTGTTTCAGATCTTCTACCCTGAAACTACAGACATCTATGACAGAAAGAACATGCCACGCTGCATCTACTGTATACATGCACTCAGGTACTCTCTCAGTTTGTGTCTCACTTTCTTTGTCTGTGGGGGCTTTGCAGCATGACGTTTCAGTGGTGAAAGGCTGAAGTCAAACACAATTAGATTAGAAAACTGCAAAGAAACATCTTGTTGAGGTCAACATACAGATATTGTTCTGTAGAAATTGGGTGTTTTTCATGTATTGGATTGCAGGTGCTCAAACAACTCAGGCTTCCTCGACAAGCTGTGTGTTCCCTGTGGTCTAAACACATCTGTGGTCTGAGCATGTTTCAGGCCTGTGACATTTTTACGAGGTGAACAGGGCCGTTTTTCAGCCAAAATGCATTCAGTGGTACAAGCTATGGAGCGGTTTGTTTTAATAGAGATTTCCACATAAGTTAAAGAGGATGCAGGGGAGTCAGGAAGCAAACCAATGCAGCAGAGGCACGGTGTTAGTGTATGTGTGCAAGCTCCAGGTTCTATGACATCAGCAAGACCAGAGTGTATCAAGACCAAGACTTGGAGGGGTTGAGACAAAGTGAAGACCAGACCATTGCGAGTCCCACACTGCATGCCATGATAACATGTGGAAAATGCTAACCAACCACACTCCTTAAAATGATCTAAAAGATCCACATTGCCATTATAATCACAAAAACGGAGTCATCTTTTCTCTGGTTATCTTTACGTCACTATGTACCAGTAAGTGAACAAACAAGTTACAACAAAAAAATCCTCTGCATATGGTTGAATCACATTGATTTCACAGCTTCTCAAAGTGACACGAGTGGCAGAGGTGGAGTGTTTCCTTGCCCTAAAATGACTGGACTGCGTTCTGATATTTTCTGTGTCTGACCTGTCTGTCTTTGAACCCCTCTTACTCCCCTCGGTTTACTGTGGTAATTAGGTTGTACTGAAGTTGTGAGCAAGCATGAAATGGCTTTTCGTGTACTTAGTTCTGTATTGTTCCTGTTCTTGTGTGACATTTCACCTCTGCTAATGTGTACTCTGTCATGTTTATTTTATTTATTATGTCTCTGTCCTCTTGTACAGCCTGTACCTGTTTAAGCTCGGCCTGGCCCCCCAGATCCAGGATCTGTATGGAAAAGTAGATTTCACTGGTAAGCTTGAACACGAGTCTGTTCGTCTGTTTTCCTCATTCTGTCCCTGTTTTACCCAATTATGACATCTTAAATCTAGAACATTACAAATATCACCATGTTGCCAAAGTTAACATAACGTTTAAAATGTGTTGAAGTTGTCTACACCCTGAAAGCAGCAGTGAGGCTACATCTACACTACTACTGTACATTTTCGTTTTGAAGCGGCGGTTTTGAGACAAAAACGATCCCTGTCCACACAAGAGTTTGAGTTCCAGTAGCAGAACTAATCTTTGTCCATATTAACACGTCTGACAACGCATATCACATGACCATTCACATATTCACATACACTGGGCATGCAGGAAGCGGATTGTCTGACGTTACTCTGTGGTTGAAAGTCAAGGATGTATGTAGTATAGTTGAATATAGTTGAACAGAAAGAACAATAGCGAAAAGTAAGACCAGAGATTAATTTCTTGGACCGACAACGAGGTGGAACTGTTAAAGGTATGTAATCCTAAAGCCTCCTACACATGATCCGCGGCAAACCGCAAGGTAGTACGAAGAGCAAAGGGGGAAGGTGCAGTGCATGAATGTTCTGGAGTTGGTTGCTCCTTGAAAGGTCAGCGGCAACAAAATAATTTGAACTTACGGCGGCCGTACGGTGCGCGACGCCAAGGGTACCACAGAGCACTCCAGAGTTTTCAAACCAAAACGGATTTTCAAAAAACAATTCCAAATCCATTTTCACAAAAAGAAATTACAACATTACACATTACTGCCAATCTTTTTATTTATATTTCAGCTCCTACTACGTGAGCACTGTGTCTGTGCGTAACGTAGAGTTTTTCCTGCCGGTCTCTACAACGTGTAACGTTAGACAGCCAATCAGCAGCATTATTAGATTTTGGTAGAGGCATACTTATTGGCTCACTGACGCTGTAAAGAATTACTTCTTACAGTAGCTATTGGGATTTAGTATTGAATGACGAGGCATTTTTCGATACTCAATAGTAAGGAGGCAATTCGGTCGGTGCCTGCAAAGTATCGAATTCGGTACCCAGCCCTACTCGTTTTCAAACCAAAACGTAGTTGTGTAGATGCAGCCTGAGAAGGTTAGCACAGCAGCGGGCCGCAGTGTTGAGGAGCTGCTGGAAATGTGAAAGTCATTAGTAATTGTGAGAGCTTTTCCTGTCAGTTGACTTCCCGCTTGGCTCCCCTGTCCCAAAGCCAGAGTCTGAAATCTGATTATCTGACATGAGCCAGGAACAGTCTGTAACTCTGTCTCCACAGTCTCTCACTTCCCTCCGTCCATTCATCTGTTCCTTCTGCTCTGTCTTCTCTCCCAGAGGAGGAGATCAACAACATGAAGAGTGAGCTGGAAAAGTATGGAATCCAGATGCCCGCCTTCAGCAAGATTGGCGGCATCCTGGCCAATGAGCTCTCGGTGGATGAAGCTGCATGTGAGAGGGGCTTGGGTGTCGTGGGTAGAGGGGGGCGGGAACTGATGGCTGCAGATTATATAGAGTTCAGTTGATTCAGACTTTCATAATGAAACGAATACTAATCTCCTCGAACCTCTGTCATTCAGACATTTTTTGGATCTGCCAGTTGTTTACCTAAGAAACCCTTTCTGCTTTATTTTACTGCAGCAGTTTTTAAGCACAAATTCAACTAAAGGTCTGTTTTTCTTGACATAGTTCCAATTATAATCAGTCATAGTTCTGTTCTCTGAATCAGTCAAAACTTTTCATGCTTCAAAATTAACTTTTTCATCCACCAGCCAAATGGCTAGTGAATGTTCAAATTTGACCAGCCACTCAATAGATTACTAGGGCTGCCGTTTTGGTCTTAGTCAACTAAGATTTCTTTAGTCGATTAGTTATGTTGTATGCTTTTTTCATGCTGAATGACTTATTTCCAAGAAACGTACGAGCACATCTCTGGTAAACACAAGAATTAAAGTGGTGCTTTTGCATGACTCTTTGCGGAGAAACTCAGATTTACAGATCTGTCGATTAAATCAACTAATCGATTAGTCAATACAATTGAATGAGGGCTAGTCGACTAAGAATTCTTTCAGTCGAGCACAGCCCTATAGATTACCATTGTTTTTTTTGGCTGGTGAGTGAAGCAAATTTACTTGCATATTTGACCAGCATTTGGCTGCTAGGTGGTGCCTATTTTGAACCCTAGTCGAAAGTCTACAGATAAAAGGCTTATTATATATTTTCACGTCAATGACAAGAGAAGACACAATTACTAAAATTATCAAAGATGTTGAACACTAATTTTCACCAAATTTCCAAGATAATGGCTTTACTTCTACTTTGTCTATTGACTTTGAATTAACATTGATTTTGGTGAATATAATTCATCTTTTTTTCTACTTCTTTCTATTTTTATTCTTTAAAATCACTGTCAAGAGGGCGTAATGCAGCCAAGTGAATGCAATTTGGTGCTGACCTCTGCCACAAATTCCAGAAGAGTCACATATCACAAGATACAATATTGGTAGATTATATTCAAAAGGACAAACTGGACAGTTTGGGAAATATGCTTTTATTTGTTTTCTTGCTGAGAGTAAGCTGAGAAGATTAATACATCTAAGAAACAATGAAGAAGACACACACCTGTGGGTGCTGGATCAAAGCAATACAGTAAAAAGATTACAAAAAGAGCCGCACACTAAAATAGCTTTCGTGAGACAGATTTGAATGCTTTAAAGTAGTGAGGTATCGCGCCACCAGGCTCTTCCTCAGAAGGAGAAGTCTAACCGGAGCTATATTGGTGTGCAGATCGGTTTGTATTTTTCTAAGATTAATACCTCTCTCATGTTAGTTCGTTAAATATGAAGCTGCATCCAGGAGGCAATTAGCTTAGCATGAAGACTCAAAACAGCTAGTCTGGCTATGTCCAAAGTGGAAACAAATCTGCCTCGCCAGGACCTCTAAAGCTCACTTATAAACACGTTAAAGGACAAATCCGGCACAAAATACAGACAGTTTATTAAAAAGATAGATTATAAAGACAGTAGCATTCACGTATACAGGTGGGCGCCATCTTGGGAAAACAGTCACGACCAGTTGAACGACAAACGCTGTGCAACCAGTAACCAGTAACATAGCTCAAGCATGGCGTTCGTCAAAATAGAAAGAAATAGAAATTGTTCTTATTACACTCAGAGTTTCTGGTAGGCAGATTTTCCTGCAGAACCAGGCTAGCTGTTTCCCCCTGCGTATAGGCTTAATGCTAAGCTAAGGTAGCGGCCCGGTCGCTGTGGCTTCATATTTAACAGACGTTAGTGTGCTATCAATCTTCTCATCTAACTTTTGGCAAGAAAGTGAATAAATGCGCTTCCCAAAAGTTGAAACTATTCTTAAGTTCAAGTACTATGTCAGTATGGAAAGATAGTGTACAATATTATTGATAATTAACACCAGCTATCAATAATATAAGATAGAGCTGGGTGATATGGAGAACATCAAATATCACAATATTTTTGACCAAATACACTGATGTTGATATTGCGGCGATATTGTAGGGTTGACTATTGGTGCTTTCACAAAATATTTACACAATGAGATTTTTGATAAATCATCATCAATAATGTGGATACAATGACTAAGTGGGTATTGGCAAATAATACAGCTAGAACAGTCTGAAAATGACATCACTGTACTGTAATGCAACCTTTAAAACCAAGAAAAGACCAACATTTATGTCCTATCACGATAATATGATATCCAGAGTTTAAGACCATATCTAGTCTCATATATTGATATATCGCCCAGCCCTAATATAAGATAAAACATCCAGATAAAATCCCCCATCTCCTCTTCCATCCTCAGTACACGCTGCTGTGATCGCCATCAACGAGGCCATCGACCACGGCGTCCCAGAGGGCACGGTGGCTGCCATGCAGAACCCCAACGCCATGCTGGTCAACCTGGATGGCCGCTCCGCCCGCCAGTACCACGACACACTGTACCAGGCCAAGGGAAAGAAGGTGGCCAACTCGCGCAAACGGGTACGCAGTTTTAAACCTCGAGGATCACAGATGAATGCTGTAGTGTGCACAGGTTTCAGATGGCCAGAGACGAATGGTGGCCTGGGGCGAGTTATTCCTGAGAGGCCATAAAATGGCCCTATAATAATAAATGTGGCAAGCCATTTATCCACTTTTTGATTAGGACGTAATTAAACATACAGCCTGAAGCAGAAGAAAATTTGGACATCAGACAGAGAGAAATGCTGAGGCCATTCAAACCACTCGGGCAACAGAAATGAAAACAGCCACTATAGTCAAGAATGGCGGCTGGAAGATGGACTTGGGACAGAGAGAGAGAGGGATAAAATCCTCTCTCTTGACTGATTTACCAGTAGTTTCTTGCAGTGAGAGATAATAATAAACTTTATTGCAGACACATGTCCATATAACACATCATACAGTATACATAGTATAAAAAAGAAGGAGATACAAGAATACATAAAAATTACATATTAGCCTATAGGATATACAGGCTATTACACCAATGCCGTCTTAACCTAGAAGTGTATCTATAGCAGCTTTTCAGAGCGCTGACTAGAGCTTCAATTATGTGGTTCTCTGACTTGTCCAGGTGACACATGAAAATAAACATCAGTTGTCTTAAGAATGCCTCACAGGTTGGCAATCTAGTGGACACAAAGAAAAAAAAAAAGACTGGCACTATGCCACCTGGGGACACGGAGCAGCAGCCTCATTGCATCATTGTATGTTACCTTCAGCCCCTGCATACTCTTTTTCCTATAATTAGACCACAATTGAGCAGTATATAACTGTGTGATGTAGGTTCTAAACAGAGAGCACATATCAGAGTCAGAGCACATAGAAAACCTTCTTATAAGCATGTTGGCTTGAGAATAAATTTTACAGCGCTGTCGATAGAGGTCTTTATCATCTGTGCAGTCATCGGATATGACATGTCCTAGGTATTTAATTTCCTCACACACAGCAAGAGGATATCTATCTGACAAATAAAAGGTTGGAAAAGTAAATTTCCTGGCCTCAGCGCTTCTAACTATCATTATGTGGCTTTTCTTAGCGTTATACTTTGTCATGATCAAGGCCATACTGAGAGCACACCTTCAGCATCTGCTGCAGCCCAGCACTATATGGACAGAGCAGGACCAGGTCGTCTGCATACATAAGATGATTAACAATATTGTTGCCCACAAGGCAGCCAGTTTTTAAGATAAATGTCAGATTTATGATTTAGAAATATAAAAGGTTTGTTTTTCCAATAGGGAAAGCAAATACATTACCAGAATCACACCAAACATATGAACAAGAAAACTAAATTACCTTCTGGAAAGGTAATTTTGGTTTTACTTTGATGTCCTACTCACTAGGACAAATAGACGGGCTCCCTGTTACATCGTCAACTATATTTGTCAGCATGCTGTTTTAGGTCTAATATATTTAATTTGTCTGTTCCATGCATGCATTTTTTATGTAAAGCACTTTGTGATTTTTATCTGTGATAAGTGTTCTATATCTATCTTACTTACCTACTGCAGGGGGGGGGGGGGATATAATGATAAGTGTCGCTAATGTGTAATGCTGTTATATTTTACTCGCTGCTCCAACAGCAAATGGAGAACGCCGACGCAGAGAGAGATATCTACGACGAGCTTCTCACCCAGGCTGAAATCCAGGGCAACGTCAACCAAGTCAATGGTAAGGCACACACACACACACACACACACACACACACACACACACACACACACACACACACACACACATTTTACGTTACTGCTTTTGAACCAATCGCTCCTAGACTGTGGAACGCTTGGCCACATGTTTTAAGAGGGACTGCATCTGTTGAAATCTTTAAAAAGCAGCTAAAGACACATCTCTTTAGTCAGGCTTTCATTTAGCCTCATCGTTGACTGTATTATTTTGCATTTATGCTTTTGTGTTTTACTACGATTTATTGTTCTTTTTATGATTATTGGTTTGTTTTAATGTATGTATTTATTTTGCCTGTGAAGCACTTTGTGACTCTGTGATAAGCGCTATATAAATAAACTTTACTCACACACAAACACACACACACACACACACACACACACACACACACACACACACACACACACACACACACACACACTCATTTACTGATAACTGATTGTTAGTCTTGGTTTCCATGGTACCGCAGTGACAGGTCAACCTTTCTCCTACAGTGAGCAACGCCTTGAGTGCAGCTGAGCAGGCGCTACTGAGTGGCGATGAGGATAAGTTATATGAGGCCCTTAAAGCCGTGGGCATTCAGAACCTGCAGGCCCAGAACAAAGGCTGGTATCTCAAACAGCTACAGGCTGACCGAGAGAATAAAGACCAGGTAGGGGATCAGTATGCAAACCAAGCTGTGCATTTATGTCAAGAAAGCAGTAAAACAAAAAGTCTGCTTCTCTGTCTCCTAAGTCTCAACTTGAACTCTTCCTTATTAGGTGTCTCCGGGAGAAGCCCTGACTAAGGATGAGTTGCAGAGCGGCGTGCACGTGGCCAATGACATTGCAGAAGGCTACCTAAAGAGTATGCACATAACACATACACCTTTCTTCCCCCTTTCTACATCTGTATCTACAGCTGCAACTACCTATTACTTTCATTGTTGATAAATCCGTCTATAAAATGTCTGAAAAATGTCAATCAGTGTTTCCCAAAGCCCAAGATGACATCTTTAAATGCCTCCTTTTGAAGCCAACTCAAAGACATTCAATTTACTGTCACAGAGGAGTGAAGACACACTACATATTCATATTCACATTTAAGAAGCTGGAATTAGAGAATTTTTTCTTTTAGACTCAAACCGATTATTTGATTATCGAAATAGTTGGCAATTAATTTAATGGTTGACAACTAATCAATTAATCTTTGCAGCAGTAGTTCTTATAATTCACTCATGATTGTTGGTGTGTGTGTGTGTGTGTGTGTGTGTGTGTGTGTGTGTGTGTGTGTGTGTGTGTGTGTGTGTGTGTGTGTGTGTGTGTGTGTGTGTGTGTGTGTGTGTGTGTGTGTGTGTGTGTGTGTGTGTGTGTGTGTGTGTGTGTGTGTGTGTAGTGTTGAAGGCAGTGGAACGCATCAACGGTGCCATCAGGGCGGGGGTGCCAGAGAAGACTGTGGAAGAGCTGATGAACCCTGACGCTCAGCTGCCTGAAGTGTACCCCAGCGCTGCAGACCTCTACCAGAGAGAGTTAGTCAGCCTGCAGCAGCAAAGCCCAGAGGTACCCAACACACACACACACTCACACTCACCCACCCAAAGTGAAATACACAGATGTACATACATAGAACCCATCACATTATTTACAGAAAACATGTAGCTTTTGAGGCTAACTTACAGGATGAATCGATCTGAAAATAAAAATGACCTACCTCGTCATCAGTCAGTACCACACAGGCGTTCGTACAGTTTATTCTACGACAGGTGTGGTAGGGTTATCTAGCCCTCGCTGTTGATAGCAGATATTTATTTTATAAACTGACAAATAAAAACTAATTTACCTCCTTCCTGCCTAATTTTCCAAATGATAACTTTAGGGCTGCCCCATCCTAGTCGATTAGTCGCGAAATCGGTTGTTTTGGTCTTAATAGACTATGATTTCTTTAGTCTATCAGTCATTTTTTAAATGCTTTTTCATGCTGAATGATTTATTTCCAAGAACCTTATGAGCACACCTCTGGTAAAGACAAGATATAAAGATCCCATGGCATGAAAATTTCACTTTTTATGAGGTTTCTTTTAACATTAATGTGAGTTCCCCAGTGGCTAGAAATGGTGATAGGTGTAAAACGAGCCCTGGGTATCCTGCTCTGCCTTTGAGAAAATGAAAGCTCAGATGGGCCGATCTGGAATCTTCCCTTTATGATGTCATAAGGGGAAAGGTTACCTCCCCTTTCTCTGCTTTGCCCACCCAGATAATTTGGCCCACCCATGAGAGAGAGAGACATCATGGCTTTCAAACAAGCGAAGCATGGCAGTTGGTCAATTCAATTTATTTATAGTGTCAAATCATATAATCATCAAGTCAAGGCCACACCCCCACCCTCCACCTTGCCCCCCCCCCCTCTCTCCTCCTCAATAGCATTTAAAGCTGCAGAAACAGAAATGGCACATCCTAAGGAAAGCTCATTGTAGGACTGGCTCTAGTGGCTGGAATTCTGCACCAAGGCTGAATTTCAGGAAAGGGACTTCAGATACAGTATTAGGATACCACTAAGGCCTATATAAAAGAGACTCCAGATACAGTATTAGGGGACCACTAAGGCCTATATAAAAGAGACTTCAGATACAGTATTAGGATACCACTAAGGCCTATATAAAAGAGACTTCAGATACAGTATTAGGGGACCACTAAGGTCTATATAAAAGAGACTTCAGATACAGTATTAGGGGACCACTAAGACCTATATAAAAGAGACTTCAGATACAGTATTAGGATACCACTAAGGCCTATATAAAAGAGACTTCAGATACAGTATTAGGGGACCACTAAGGCCTATATAAAAGAGACTTCAGATACAGTATTAGGGGACCACTAAGGCCTATATAAAAGAGACTCCAGATACAGTATTAGGGTCCACTAAGGCCTATATAAAAGAGACTTCAGATACAGTATTAGGGACCACTAAGGCCTATATAAAAGAGACTTGAGATACAGTATTAGGATACCACTAAGGCCTATATAAAAGAGACTTCAGATACAGTATTAGGGGACCACTAAGACCTATATAAAAGCATCCAAAAAGCAGCATGTCATAGGACCTTTTAAAGTGTTTGTTTTGCATGATTCTTTGTGGAGAAACTCAGTTCTACCGATGGTCAATGGACTGTTCTGGTCTTAACGATCTCTCGAGGCAACTAAATGTTAGTTGCAGCACAAGGACATTATTTTACTTCTTGGAAGGCAGCGTAGTAGTAGTAGTAGTAGTAGTAGTAGCAGTAGTAAGAACTACTACACAGTCTGCCTGTAAGGCATACAGTACATAAGTTTGACGTATGAGGTCAATTTGTGTCCTGTGTCCCGCAGGGCTCGCTGTCCCACCCCGAACTGCTGGTTGCCGTGGAGATGCTGTCGTCGGTGGTGTTGATGAATGAGGCGATGGACGCTGGAAACCGCGATGCCCTCTGGAAACAACTGTCCAGCGTTGTCACTGGACTCAGTAATGTGGAGAATGAATACGCACAAAGGTACACACGCACACACGCACACACACACACACACATTTCTTAAATGGACTGAGGCAGGCTGTTGATGTGGTAGCGTACCTGTGTGTGTGCTCCTCAGGTACATGGACGAACTGCTGCGTCTTAAGGCAGCAGCCAGAGAGGAGGGCTCCAAATATCTGACCTGGAATGACATTCAGGCCTGCATCGACCAAGTCAACCAGACTGTGCATGAGGAACATGAACGTAAGAGACCCACTCGCATCCATTTACACCCAAATGTGTCAAACTCACACAGAAATAAAAAAAATTAAAGCATTGTTTCTAGTTAAATGTAATCCTTAATTCAGAGTTTCCACTGGATCTCAAAAAGTCAGAAAAAGTAACCAATCTAGACACCAGTCCATAATGCCAATGAGGAAACCAAGGAATTGTTTCTTGATGTCGTGATATAGGTCTTAAATTTCATTCATTATGGTCTTAAAAAGGTCTTAAAAAGTCTTACATTTGACTTGGTGAAACCTGCAGAAACCTGTAATTGCCAGACGATGCCACGTCTTGACTGATATTACAGACGTCATCTCTTCCAACTCATTCTCTCATATTATTTTGTGATCACAGAGTTTTCTGTACGTCCACTTGTGTATTTGTGCTAGGGATGTTAATTTAGATTTTTTTTTTCCTGACCGATAGCTGACCCTTGATCATTAACTGTTAACCGACAAGCAGGTAACAGAGTTTAGTTCACCCGGTACAGGACGTCTGGACATTCAGGCGCTCAGCGTGTGAGGACGGCTGCAGACCTGTACCGGTCGCGCAGCCACAATGTTCCATGCGTTGTTGTGGACACACACAACCTCTTTACTGGAACCGGTTGCGCATCTGTACGACTGACAAAAGTCCACAGCGGACCTCACCGCATCCCCTGGCGAGGTTGTCAGCTGTGTGTCTGCCTGGCATTCTCGGTGTGTAGGCCGGATGATCTTCATCAATGTAGGGTCAGGACGCAACTTGATAGTGCAAAGTTAACACTAACACTTTTCTTTTACAAAGCAAAAAACATGTATTCTACTAAATTGTTTAACGGATAATATTAATCGGTTGTAATTTTTATTTCCGGTAATTGGTTAAACGGTTAATCATTAACATCCCTAATTTGTGGGCTCCTGGGTAGCTCACCCAGTAGAGCATGCAGAGGCTCAGTCCTCAGTACAGCAGCCGCCGGTTCGGTTCCAACATGCGGCCCCTCTCTCTCCCCTTTCATGTCTAAGCTGTCCTGTCACAAACAAAGGCCTAAAATGCCCTCTTTAAAAAATAAAAAATCCCTAATTTGCGCAGGTATTGCCGCCATCGGACTGATCAATGAGGCCCTGGATGAAGGGGAACCCATGAAGACCCTGGCCATGCTGCAGAACCCCTCAGCCAAGCTCACAGACGTGGACCCGTCTGTGGCTCAGCACTACCATGACAAGCTGCTGGAGGCCCGCAGAGAGAAGGCTCACGTAAGACACAAAACGCAACATGCACAGCTTTCTGGGAAGACTTTTCTGATGTAGAGAGGTGGGTGTAGAAAATAGATGTTCAGGTTATCGTCCGTAGATAAGTATGAGGTTTAATGATTATTACCTTTACCACGCCTACCATGTCGTGAAAGGGTGTCCTGTTGCCTCGTTTGTGTCTTGTATTCAGGTGAGCAGTATGCAAACTCTTCATGCAAACAACCTGGCTACAGTTAAATCCAGACTTTTACTGCAGCTCACACGTACAGTTGGAAGCTGTCAGGGCTATATAAAGTATGACAGGGTATATGATACATATAGGTGTATTTTTAACGATTCCAATGAACGTAGTTGTTGTAAGTGTAAAAAGAGGCCAGTTTCCTGCTTAAACTAGCTGTGAGGCGCAAAACATGTGCAGCTGTTTGAGGTTCAATATTTGGTTTAGTTCAGGCAGTAAGCTGTTGGATAAGAGTCAGATTTCTGCTTCTGCCTCCAAAATACTGCCCAGCAACGTATCAGGGCAATGCACCTGAATTACAATCAGGATTTTGTATTACAAAGTAGTCTTTCATACGCTCAAATTGTGGGACCCTGTGTAGCACATTCTATGCAGGCTGCTGGTTTGGAGTATTGCCACTAGTGTTGCCAACACTTTTTCAATGTAAATAGCTAGCACTAGCTCCAAAAGTCACTAAAAGTGGTCAGATGATGTCATTATGCGTCATATGCATAAAGCTTAGTGGTTGTGTTATATTCATTGTTGATTAATCTGTCGATTTATTTTCTTAGTTGTGTGGACCGGTTTAACTTGAACATTTTGAGGAGCACACAGCCTTTCATTCAGCCACCAATGACAAAGAGGTCTAGGCAGGGTGCATGACATCACCTGAAAGCCTGAAAAGTTTAAAAACAAAATACAGTATTTCATATGTTAAGTCACCGTAATACCCAAACGCTCTACTGATGTATGATTGGGAGGTGTGCAAGCTCAATGGGATCCCAGACCCCTTGTGTTTGCACATAATTCCATTTGACTCAGGTCTCTGGCCCCCACATGACGCACTCAGACGGCTGATGTCTTGATGTGATCATCAAGACACTCACTTCCTGTCGTATCTCTGTCTGCCTCCTTGCTCTCTGTGTCCCTCAGTTTTACCTATCTTCTCTGTTTTCATAACCAGTCTTTGGAGTCCAGAGAAGGACACACATTGGACAGTCTCTCTGCTGCTCTCTCTGACTCATTTGCCTCTTATCTTCATGTGAGGCGAGCTGGTGTGTGTGTGTGTGTGTGTGTGTGTGTGTGTGTGTGTGTGTGTGTGTGTGTGTGTGTGTGTGTGTGTGTGTGTGTGTGTGTGTGTGTGTGTGTGTGTGTGTGTGTGTGTGTGTGTGTGTGTGTGTGTGTGTGTGTGTGTGTGTGTGTGTGTTTGTTCAGCACATTTGTATGTGATGTCACAGGAAAAACAACAATGTTTTTTTTTGTTTTGTTTTTTCGTGTCGTAGGAGAAGCAAAGTGTACCTCAAAAGAGTTAAGTGTTAGCTCTCGGTTTCTTAAGAAGAAGGTCTGTAAATAGAACAACTATCAGTGTATCCATTTTAGTACCGAGTCTGTTTTTTTTTTATTCTGTGTAAATACAGATAAATGAAGTCCCTTATCAAGCTTAGACTCCAAAATACTTGGCCACTGCCCACACTGTTTCAAATGTCAACATCGAAACCCTTGACTACATCGTGTGGGAACCCGTCACACGCTCATAACGGGAGCCGGAAAAAAAATTACAAGTGAAAAACCAGGAGAGGAAAAGAAAGCAAACCATTTTCCTGTCGATTTCACAGGCATAGGAAATAACAAGCCAGGCCTCAGTCGTTTTTGCTTCCATAAAAGGACAGAAAGCTGACCACTATATTAAAATGGGCGCACACACACACCATCCTCCATGGTAGTTGATAGGCGAGTGTGGCTGTTTGAGGCGATTAGCTGAAGACGAAGGAATATATACTGTGTGTGTGTGTGTGTGTGTGTGTGTATATATATATATATATATACATATACTATATATGTCAGAAAATGGTGAAACATGTCGATCAGTGTTTCGCAAAGCCCAAGATGACGTCCTCAAATGTCTTATTTTGTCCACAACTCAAAGATATTCAGTTTACTGTCACAGAGGAGAGAAGAAACTAGAAGATATTCACATTTAAGAAGCTGAATCAGAGTTCCGAATCAGAATCTTAACCTTTTTTCCGTTAAAAAAAAAAAAAAGACTCAACCCGACTAAATTGATTATCAAAATAGTTGGCGATTAATTTATTAGTTGACAACTCATGGATTAATCTTTGCAGCTCTACTAAGATGTAGTCAAGCTGTAAGAGGGGTGTTTCCAGCTGATGTGAGATCAGGGGAGTTTGGAGAAGAAACGAACAACCAAGCTTTTTTTTTTTTTTTTTTTCTCCTGCAGTTCAATTTGTGACTGGCTTCTTGTGTCGCCTCATTAATTCTGCAGTATTAGAACAGTTAGTCAGAAACAGTCAGGCAGAAGTTAAGCTTTGACTGGGCTGAGGGCTGTGCCTAGACAAACAGCAGGAAGTCCTGCCCAGACTCTGACTAACAAGCCCAATATAGTCTACTACTGTATGCCTCTTCAGATAGTTATCTCCTCACTTTGTAACTGCAACAATCACTGGGAACAATTGGGACTGTATAAGATTCAGTCTAGTCATGCTTTTGTGTGTGTGTGTGTGTGTGTGTGTGTGTGTGTGTGTGTGTGTGTGTGTGTGTGTGTGTGTGTGTGTGTGTGTGTGTGTGTGTGTGTGTGTGTGTGTGTGTGTGTGTGTGTGTGTGTGTGTGTGTGTGTGTGTGTGTGTGTGTGTGTGTGACACACATGCATGACCTCATGGTTTCAAAGGAAGTTAAAAAAAAATAAAAAATGCACAGAGGAAAAGTTTAGAAAGATGAATTATAAGCTACCCAACCCCCTCAGCTTTCACATCCTCTTTTTTGCATGATGGGCGTGAAACGTGTGATGGTCTACATTAAGCTACGCTCAAGTCCTCCTCCATTCCCTCCGCCCACTCTGGCACCACACCCTGTCTCCCGCCATCTGCAGGGACTCATCATCACCCACACACAAATACCTATTACGGCGCCAAGTGCTTTACATACAAACACTAATCAGCGCTTGCCCAGGTACCGCTCTGTTTGCTATAAAGATGCACTCATTTCAGTCCTCCTGGTACATGCTGTTGCACATGTCTGCTGCCAACTCCTCTCCCTTTGCAAAAGAAATCTTCCTCCAAGATCTGATATCAGTCAGTCAGACCCGCCCACCTCCTTTCTCACACACACACACACACACACACACACACACACACACACACACACACACACACACACAGGGGCGTCGGACTGGGGGGGAAAAAGGGGACTGAGTACCCAGGGCCCTCATGTGAGGAGGGCCCAAAAATATGCTAGACTGAATAGCTGTGGATGCGGGGAGGGGCCCATAGAATATGCCTTTCTACAGGGCCCAGAATTTTGTGCTGCACACACACACACACACACACACACACACACACACACACACACACACACACACACACACACACACACACACACACACACACACACACACCTCCTCTCATCTACCCTAAAGCACAACGTGAAGGGGCAGGACACATGGAGGGGGAGGCTGAAACCAAAACCAAATGAGTTGCCTGTTTCAACAGGCTCTAGAAAGCAGCAGCACAAGTAGCAAACAGCTGCCTCATGCGTTATACAGAGACAGAGTGCGCCATCTGGATGCAGTTAGGTTTAACTACAGTTCATAATGAGTGTAAACTGTTTTGAATTTAGTAGAGCTGCAAAGATTAATCAATGAGTTGTCAACTATTAAATTAATCTCCAACTATTTCGATATACGATTAATCGGGTTGAGTCATTTATTTAAAAAAAAAGAAGTCAGAATTCTTCTTAAATGTGAATATTCTAGGTTCTTCTCTCCTCTGCGACAGTAAACTGAATATCTTTGAGTTGTGGACAAAAGACATTTGAGGATGTCATCTTGGGCTTTGGGAAACGCTGATCCACATTTTTTTCACCATTTTCTGACATTTTACAGACCAAACAACTAATTAATTAATCGAGAAACCAATCAACAGATCAGTCGACAATGAAAATAGATGTTACTTGCAGCCCTAATTTAGAGTTATAAGCCTTTTGCTGCAGTCTGTCTAGTTTACACCGCCCTGTCATTGTGCGATGCATAAAGTGAATCAACCTTTTTTTTTTTAGTTAGTTTCTGAACACATGTTGCCGTGTCCTTCCAGGAGACCCAGGACCCCTCTGCTGTGCTATGGCTGGATGAGATCCAGGATTCCATTCTGAAGGCAAACCAGGACACACAGGAGGCCTTGCAGTGTAAGCTCACACTTCATTTAACTGAACCTATGTTATATATAAGTAGAGATGTTCCGATACCGATACCAGTATCTGTATCGGCTCCGATACTGCCTAAAACTCTGGTATCGGGAAGTACTGGAGTTTATGCACTGATCCGATACCACGTAATAAAAGCCCTAAAGAAAATCTACGTTAAAGTAGTTTATGTTCTTTTTCCGTTATAACTGACTGTCAAACTGCATAATAAAAAGAAAGTTCTGGGGCGTTCATTGTTTGTGTTTGTTCATGTTTCACAAAGAGTTTAACCTGAGCCAGGCCGACAACAAAGATAGAAATCATATCACATCCATACAGGGATAGTAGTATACAGCTGTTATACATCATATCACATCCATACAGGGATACTAGTATACAGCTGTTATATATCATATCACATCCATACAGGGATAGTAGTATACAGCTGTTATATATCATATCACATCATACAGGGATAGTAGTATACTATACATATTATTATGTTAAAACATAATAAAATATATGACACACTGGTATCGGATCGGTACTCGGTATCGGCCGATACGCAAAAAATGGTATCGGGCCATCTCTCTCTCTCTCTCTCTCTCTCTCTCTCTCTCTCTCTCTCTCTCTCTCTCTCTCTCTCTCTCTCTATATATATATATATATATATATATATATATATATATATATATATATATATATATATATATATATATATATATATATATATATATATATATATATATATATATATATTGCAGAACATTTACTACCCACATTCTGCCGAGAGTTCTTGATGTTAGGACAGCGTGAAGAGCAGCAAAGGGCTGACGTTTTGTGTTTGTGTTTGCAGTCTCGCGCTCCATCCAGGCTGTCAATGAGGCGGTGGACACTGGCGATCCAGCGCAGACTCTCGCTGCTCTGCGTAACCCCGGGTCAGGACTGTACGGAGTCACCTCCGAGTGTGCTCAGACCTACCAAGATGACCTGTCCAAGATAAGAGATGAGAAAAAGGCAGAAGGTGAGGAGAAAATGTTGGGATGAATAAGGGGAAGGACAGCCACTGTGTCTGTCGGAAAATCTACAATTCTGATTACATTTGGAGGAATGATGCATGTTATCAGTGTTTATAAATGGGCAGTGGTGGTAAAGGCTAATGAAGCGAGTTCAATCCCCAGACCGACAGGATAAAAATCTGGGTAGGGAAAGTTTTATTTGAATGGTCCAACATTGTAATTCAAAATCTAATTTCAAATTACGAAGAATTTTGCCTGCTGCACTGCATTACTGAAATAAATGTAAAATGGAGGGATTGTGCTACTTGCTAATTAGCTCCATTGCCTCCATCTTGTTCACTTGCGTTCTGTAATGCTGTCTGTCCAGGTGATAATGGCAGTAACTGGGTGAAACACTGGGTGAAGGGAGGACACAACTACTATTATAACCTGGAGACCAACGAGGGCACCTGGGTGGAGCCGGAGGGCTTCGTACAGAACAACACCCAGCTCAACAAGGAGGACATCCAGGTGGGTCACTGTCCCTGTAGTCTCCCATTGCCGGACCTATCTCCACAGCGCTGTGTAAGGAGTAAGGTCTTGCTTCACCACACATGCATCACAGGATAAAAGGGAAAAATTGCTCTGGGTTGTTTGCTTTTCTTTAAACCAATCACAATCGTCTTGGGCGGCTCTAAGCTCCGAACGCAGCGACGGTGACTCTGCAAAATGGTCCCGGGAAGGAACTTGTTTTGGTGGAACATTTGCACCCTGCAAAAGAAAACACACAATATTAAGTGGAATTAACTGTTGACACAATACAGAAACATGAGCTATTTAAATTAGCTAGATACATAGTTAAACATAATTTGCTCTTACCGGTACATAGCCGTGTAGCCTGACGTCGTCATACTCAGATTCTAGTCAGAATATGAGTCTGATACCGCTCCATTGGGCTGTGATTATGGGGCATGTTTCAACCGAACCAGGAAAGAAAATGCCTCTGCACTCAATTGGATAGACCTACAACCAATCAGAGCAACGGAGTGTGTGACGTTTACCGAATCCCGTAGGAAGGACGGCAAAAACATCTTTCCGATCGACAAATGCCTTGATCGCAGTTCTCTGTTCCTCTTTTAAAATGAATGCGCTGTCGATATCTTCTTTAACAGACGCGATGGCAGCCATCTTTGTTGTAAACGAATCAACCCAAGCGCTCTTTGGTGACGTGGTTGATTACGTTACTGTTGATCATCTGTCCATCATCGTATAAAGCCCGCCCTGACAATTTGATTGGTCCAAACCGCTCTGGTTCGAGCATAGATGCTCCGCAACGGATCAAGTCCAGACCGAACTTCCCGACCTCAAATGTTGTGGGCGGGGCTAAATTCGTATGGCATCCAGGCTAATAGCAGTGTGCACTTTGTCCACAGCAATCCCACCAATCGGTCCCAAAATGTCCCAGTTAGAGGAAATACCGTAAACGCACAGAACTACCGTTGATTCCGACTACTGTCCTTGTGCAGCACTGCATGGCCGTAGCTTTTTTTTTTTTTTTTTTTTTTTTTAAACTTTGAGTTAAACTGGTTGCTTTATGCTTCCTGTCAGTCGGTGGTGTCCGGGGTAACCACAGCCTACAATCGAGAGCAGCTGTGGCTGGCCAACGAGTCTCTGATCACCAAGCTGCAAGCTCGTTGCCGTGGCTTCCTGGTGAGAAAAAGACACAGGGAGCGGATGAGCTTCCTGAAGTCCCAAGACCCAGCAGTTTCATGCATACAGGTGAGATACATCTGTAACACAGCTATCATCCTGAGTGCACACATTGAAACGGCTGTCTGCTGTGAGGACTTGTTATTATACTGATTGTCTTTTCTTTCTCAGGCCCACTGGAAAGGCCACCAACAGAGGAAGAAGTTCAAAGACCGTAAGCAGTATCTGAAAGACCACAGTGAAGAGGCCGTCAAGGTAACGTTATTATGCAATGTCTGTAAGCTAAATATTAGTATCAGATGTACGAATACAGTTAAGACTGAAAAGGATTTGTTCTTGTCTTCCTCAGATCCAATCCATGGTTCGAATGCACCAAGCGCGTAAGAAATACAAGGATCGTCTAAAGTACTTCCAGGATCACGTGAGTGTTCATAGCCTCAAACCTTGTTGAATCAAATTAGCCGAAAATTGAGTTTTTGAGACAATTTGAAAAAAGAACCAAGACAATGGGTTGTAAATGGTCTGTCAGAGAAATGAGGGTTTAAAGTTAACAGATTGCAGTGTTATCTAATAAAAGCTTCTAATAAAAATCACCGTGCATTCATTTCCTGTGACACATCGCTGACATTTAGTCGGTGTCCTGTGGGCTTTGAGGGAGGCAGACGGATCATTATCACTCAGACAAGAGTGAAGTCATTTCCACTTCAACTCACAGTGGATTCCTGTGGTACTGTTTATAAAAAAAAATAAAAAGGTCAGCCAAGTGATTGCTGTTTTTCTACTGCAGATCAATCAAGTGGTGAAGATTCAGGCTTTCATTCGAGCCAACAAGGCCAGAGATGACTACAAGACGCTGAGTGAGTAGGATCCCAAATAGACTTTGATTGCTATAAATAAAGGCTGATTTATGGTCCTGCGGGGGCTCCGTGCAGAGCTTTTGCTGTAGACTATGTAAGTGGCCTGATGTTTACACTTGTACGTTGGTGTGTGCGTAGGATTGGGTATAGTTTGGATTTTTACGATTCCGAACCGGTACTTTTAAAACAATTCCGATTCCTAAACAGATTCTTGAAAAACTGAAACATCAAAGAAAGGCTCTTTTATAGAGTTTTTTTTTTTTTTAAATTGAAAATTATTTAAATTTAACAATATATTAAAGTTTTAGTTAATACGTTTCTGACATTTTAAAAGACCAAACAACTAATTAATTAATCGAGAAACCAATCGACAGATCAATCGACAATGAAAATAGATCTTACTTGCAACCCTAATTTAGAGTTATAAGCCTTAAAAAATAAGTTAAGTACTTAAATATATAATAAGAAAGGGAAAGTGTGGAAAATATTTCAGTCGACACATTAAGTGGAACCGAAATGAGGAACCGTAATTTGCTTTCTAATCCAGTACGATTCCTACCGGTTGCGTAGGAACTGGGTTTCGGTACCCAACCATATGTGTGCGTTGATCTGTTTAAAAGAATAGCAGAGCAGGTGTGTGTGTGTGTGTGTGTGTGTGTGTGTGTGTGTGTGTGTGTGTGTGTGTGTGTGTGTGTGTGTGTGGTAGAGCGTGACCTGCAAAATGGGATTGATTTTATTATTCTAGTACCAAATACTTAAATTCTTGAATTTAAAAGAACGATATTTGGCGTCCGTGTATCGATTCATTATTGCCACGGAGAATATAGCGATACTATGCTGTATACATTTTTTCCCCCCGCCCCTACTTGACTGTCAACCTGTCCTCGCCCCCCCCCCCCCCCCCAGTCAGCGCAGACGATCCTCCGATGGCGGTGGTGAGGAAGTTTGTCCACCTGCTGGACCACAGCGACCAGGACTTCCAGGAGGAGCTGGAACTGATGCAGCTCCGCGAGGAGGTGGTCACCAACATCCGCTCCAACCAGCAGCTGGAGAACGACCTGAACCTGATGGACATCAAGATCGGCCTGCTGGTGAAGAACAAGATCACGCTGCAGGAGGTGGTGTCGCATAGCAAGAAGCTGACCAAGAAGAACAAGGGCCAGCTGTCCGACATGATGATGATGAACAAGCAGCGGGGGGGCCTGAAGGCCCTCAGCAAGGAGAAGAGGGTCAAACTGGAAGCCTACCAGTACCTCTTCTACCTGTTACAGGTATCCTTACAGTTACAGCTCTGCTCTTTGATTGCTTTGTCTCTAAATCCTGATACCTGCCGTCTGCTTCAAGGCTACTCATCAGGGGCGGGGCTGCAAGGGGGGCACAGGGTGGCTCCGCCCCCCCCCCTAAAATATGATGGCCCTAGCATAAGGTTGGCTACACAAAACAAGAAAGGCATAAAATAAATTTAAACAATATAGATATAATGAGGATGTGTGGACTTGTGTGTGTGAGTGGGACAAAAAGACTGTCTCACATCACCCCTGTTCTTGAGTCTCTTCACTGGCTCCCTGTTGCAGAGAGGATTCAGTTTAAGTTCTCACTCTTACATACGGAGTGTTGTAGCCTGACAAGCCAGACCCACGTCATGATGTTGGGTCTGGGAACTCACCATTGGCAGGGCTCAATCCAAGGGGCGGGATAAACGATTGTCTTTCAAATTCCTTCTGCACGCAATAGGATAGCGCTACAAACAGGCAGAGCAACGAAGAAGGTAGCGGAGCTAGTTGATAGAGTAAACTTTTGCCGTATCCGGTCGGCAGAACTCCGAACACATCTTCCTTTGGTTACACTTTACTTGAAGGTATCTACATAAGAGTGACATGACACTGTCATGAACGTCATAAAACATTATAAACAAGTCATAAACGTTTTGACATAACGGTTCTTTTAGTAAGTGTCATTCGGTTTTGTCATGACAAGTTAGAGTTAGGGTTAATGTTAGGGTTAATGTTAGGGTTAATGTTAGGGTTAGAGTTCATGTGTCATTACTGTGTCATGTCACACTTATGTAGAAAACTTCAAGTAAAGTGTTACCCTTCCTTTTTTAAGAATGACTTCAGTGCCGTTCTTTGTTCTTTTCTCAAAGAAAAGCTTAACTCCAAGTCTGTAACATGTATCATCTCGGGATTTTTATCCATGATATGCCCTCTATAAATACATTTAACTGACTTACTTAAATCTCTCTGATAATATTTAACCCAATGTCTGCTTCCTTTTTTATAGACCAACCCCACGTATCTGGCCAAGCTGATCTTCCAGATGCCACAGAATAAATCCACAAAGTTCATGGACTCTGTCATCTTCACCCTGTACAACTACGCGTCCAACCAGAGAGAGGAGTACCTGCTGGCCAAGCTCTTTAAAACGGCCCTGCAGGAGGAGATCAAGTGAGAACCAGACACTGCAACAATCATTTATGAGCACAGTTTTAAATCCGATGTCCATAAATAAATACACAGTTAAAAAAAAATGTTTCAACAACTGTCGGCAGATCAAAAGTGGACCAGATGAAGGAGATCGTCACAGGAAACCCAACAGTCATCAAGATGGTGGTGAGTTTCCACCGCGGTGCGCGGGGACAGAATGCGCTGCGGCAGATCCTGGCACCGGTCGTCAAGGAGATCATGGATGACAAATCGCTAAACATCAAGACCGACCCGGTGGACATCTATAAGGGCTGGGTCAACCAGATGGAGACGCAGACTGGAGAGGCTAGGTGAGCTTAAAGCTACATTGTGTAAGAATTTCTCCCATCTAGCGGTGAAATTGTATATGACAACCATCTGAATATTACTTTCAGGTCCCTCCCATTCCGAGGGCGTTTTAACTACTACGGTGGCCGAACCTGAAATGATCTCTTAGTATCTCTATCGTTTACACGCAGCTGTTCCAGCCACTCCAATATTAACTTTGGTCTTGTTGCTTTGTCTGTCGCGTTGTCGTTTTAATTCTCTTTTTCGCTTCCCTGGCGAGAAATCTCTCCCTGGCATTCGTCACGGTGCCACTGAGTGTAAGAGGGAGAAAGGCGGAGGTCTGTCCCTCTTTGGGTAATGTATTTTAAAGATGGAGGCCCAACATGGCGGCCGTTATTCGAGCCACTCGCTCGTATGTATTCTGAATGATTCTGAATGGCAGATTCTACGCTTACGAGAATACTTTGATTAGTTGGTGGAAGTAATTACACATGAATGAGGACATATTTGTGAAAGAACAAAAGTTTTTTTTTTGTTAAGAGTCAACTCAAAACACTACACAATGGAGGTTTAAAGGACAAATCCGGCGCAAAATGAACCTAGGGGTTAATAACACATACCGAGTCGACCGTTCTCTGGGATATGTTTTCATGCTAATCGAATGTGACCAGTTTTATCGCAAACCGCTAATTAGCTTATAACGCTAGCTAGCTTAACCCCTAGGTTCATTTTGCGCTGACTTGACAAGAGGGTGGCTCTCTAATTTTTTCACATAAAGGAAAATCATAATGCAACATCACTGCAAAAACAAACCAAGAAAGTCATATCACTTATTTTACGGCCAATTAAATCTTAATATTTCTAATTATCGATGTTAAATACTCTGGTCAATCGCCATTTACATTAGTTAATTTACCATTAAACATTTAAGATATTTAATCTGTTTTTCTGCTAGTCTTGGCAAGTGTAAAAAAAAAATACAAAAAAAAAAAAAAAAAAAAAAAATATATATATATATATATATATAACTATTGCATGATAATCCCACTTACTGTATATCACACACTATTATTAAATGAAAACTAGTTGGTGTACTTATTTCAAGAATCAGACCAAACTTAGAACAAGGTAAGACAAAAACACAATTATTGTTTTTACATTTTTGTCTATTTGGAATACCCAAATGGAAAAGCTTATAACAGAAGAATCGTGAGGGCAAAATCCATGTACAATATGTGAGGCTTCATTTGTACGGTAACATCTTCTAGTTTCTGGAAATGGGCTTTAGCATGTGGCTAAAACACAGCCTAAACTACATCAGTACAACGTATTTTTGGTCCTCGTCTGTAAAAACTCATATTTGAATAACAATAACTTGGACATGCTTCATGCCAGAACGATGAAAATCACCACATTCATTCTACTTATTGTCAACCACAACTGTCTACAATTCCAGACTTTTAGGCCTAACCTTATGGGAGCCAGGACGTTTTTACGTTTTTAGTGTCACTGGATAGACACTGTGTAAACAAAAAAGAGTTACGGGGTAACTAAGTGCAGTAATAAACATGAAAAATATGCTACTTTCAAGAAATCTTATCAATTCATTATTGCTTACCCCATTGACCGATTTCTTTGCTGGTATTAGCAAATTTTTTCGAATTACAGAAGAATCTCAGTGATGAAAGCGTGGCTACAGTACTGCACACTAGTGAAGCAAAAAAAGACTTTACGAGGATATGATATGAAATTAACGGTTGTTCCTTTTCTGCGTCTCTTTCTGTCCTGTCCTCAACAGTAAGCTGCCTTATGACGTGACTCCAGAGCAGGCCATGTCCCACGAGGAGGTGAGGACGAGACTGGAAGCTTCCATCAAGAACATGAAGACCATCACTGACAAATTCCTGTCCGCCATCATCGTCTCGGTGGATAAAATCCCGTACGTTCCTCACTAACGGCAACGCTGTCTGCATTTTTACAGACGCAAGTCAGCTGCTTGGAACCAGCAATTATAGTGACATTGTTTCCGCTGCCTGTCTCACGCTGTCTGTGTGGCTTTTTGTCCGTCAGATATGGGATGCGTTTCATCTCCAAGGTGCTGAAGGACACCCTCCATGAGAAGTTCCCAGATGCTACGGAGGATGAGCTGCTCAAGGTTTGCATCTTCAATTTGTAAGCGTAACGTTTGTCACTCTGTGCTTCCCAGTCTTTAAAGGGTCAGTTCTACCAAACCGCAAAAGAAAAATATATTTTCCCAGTTCCCACTTACCAGTCTTATCTAAACATGCAGATCATTTCAGTTCACTCATTTGCTCCAGTTTTGATGGAGCAAATGAGTGTGAGGTCTCTGACACTGAGACTTACCAGGATGTTCCACCAGGCGCGTCTGTGCTGCGTTCCGGTTCTGTTCCGTCCTCCGCCACGCGCCATGCCACACCGAGAGCGTCTCAGAAGCAAAGCGTCTTGCAGTCCGACTCGATTTTATTGTCTCTACAAGTACTTGAAAGAACAATCACGTGTTTATTTAGCTAGTATCTACCTTCCACTCCAGGCACACGTACAGTTAAACTCCATGCCTTCTCTTTTCTGGCGTTGTCCTTTTTTAAAAAAAAAAAAAAGATCTGTGATGTGGTATTATGTTTTTCCACCTCTGAGATGAATCTCTCGTCGTCCCTGGTGTTATAGTGTAGACATACACGATATGTGGGGGTGTCTTTTGGTGAACTGACCGGATGCTCTCGCTGTGTGACATCCTGCCCGGTCGTCTGAACGCCCCTGGCGCGTACCTTTACCTTAAAGGAGAGCCGCTTCACGCACGCTTCTGGGACGCGGCTGGTGGAATATCAGCATTGACTTGAACGGCTGAGATTGCTCGCGGCACCTCTGGAACGCAGCGCAGACGCACCTGGTGGAAAATGGGGGTTATGCTACAAACCCAATACAACTGTGGTAACTGGCATTTGATTGATCTAAAAATTAAATTCAGAAGACAGATTTGTCCGCCTTATGCTTTGACCACCACCTCCTTCTAGTTTGCAGTCATTCTGAGATTCTGAGATCCTCTTCTCTGGGCTCTTCATTGACCATCTTCTGCCTGGCTCTCTCTTCCCTGATTGTTACACCTTTCTTTCCATTTCTTTCTTTTCTTTTCCCGCTGTTGCTCTGCTCTTCCCCGCCTTGCCGACCAGCTGCAGCCTCTCTGTCGGGGTGGTGGTGGTGTCCTCCTTCTCTCTGTCTGCTGACATTAAGGTGGCTCTCCTCCTCTTCCTGCACACGCTGACAGGGTCAAGAGCCTTTTCCTCTTTTTGCACTAGCACCTACCAAACCCTTGAATATCTACTCATTCCCCTCCTGGTTAATCTGAATAGTCCTAAAATAGAAAGATGCCAACAAGGATGTAATTTGCAGCTTTTTGGTATGACAACAAATGCAGTCCCTAAATAGCTTAAACTAGCAGTGTGTAGGATTTAGTGGCATCTAGCGGTGAGGTTGCTGATTGCAACCAACTGAATACCCCTCACCTCTACCTTTCCAAGTGCGAAGTGGAACCTATGGTGGCCTTCAGGTAACGTAAAAACGTGATAGACCCTCTCTAGGGCCGCTTTTTGTTTTTTTGTTCTGGGCTAACATAGAAACCATAGACTGTATACAAAGATGGAGGACGCGTCTCCACTTGTACTCCCGATGTACAAAAGTGAAGCCGCGGTATCAAAGTCCCGCCCATACACCCTCCTGACCAATCGCGAGTCATTTACAGCTGTCAATCATGACGTTCCCCCCCCCCCCCCCCCCCCCCCCCCCCGCGTTTTTTTATAGCATCAAATAACTAATAAAAACAAAACTTATCAGAAAAATTCACACTTGAACAAACATCAGCGTGATAAGAACTACCTAACATGACAGAAACCATCTTTGAATAAAAAATGTATTTGATGTGTACTTTAATTTTTTAGTTTGGCCCATGTCCTATTTGCTAACATGGAGGGGGCAGGATTTATCACCTATACTGCTGCCAGCCACCATAGGGCGATCCAGATGTTTTGGCTTGACTTTTACAGTCTTTGTATCAACCGCTGGTAAAAATGGATGGGGCGACATGGTGGGCTCTGTATAATAAAACAAAAACTCCCTGTGTAGATATGAAGGGCTCATTCTAAGCTAATGACAATGATTCTTAGTTTCAGGGGATTTACACTGATGAAAACATAGTTAGGAATATTATACTCCATCTTTGCCGATAGGTCCCCCTAAATCCTACACACTGCTCCTTTAAGTTAAATGAAAATAATCCTAGGTTAATGCCTGCTTCTTATTTTTCTGTATGCTGATTTAATTCAGTACTGCGAATACTAGTATTTCTGTTGATGGCTGCATCCCCCAGCACACCTTGAATATAACTTCACTAACATTTCTTTCTGAAGAGTTTGATCACTGGTCATACATTCCAATTTTAAGAGCTTTTTATATGCCATTCCGACTTTTCATCAAAAAAGTGCTCATAAAGCATGAAAAATATGTCACCTTTTTTCATCGTAATAATTTTGACTAACTGAGTCATTTGATTTTGACGTTTCAGATTGTGGGGAACCTCTTGTATTACCGCTACATGAACCCGGCCATTGTGGCACCCGATGCCTTTGACATCATCGAGGTGTCGGCGGGTGGCCAGCTGACCACCGAGCAGCGGCGAAACCTGGGCTCTGTCGCCAAGATGCTGCAGCACGCCGCCTCCAATAAGATGTTCCTGGGAGACAACGCCCATCTCAATCCCATCAACGAATATCTCAGTTCCTCCCACCAGAAGTTCAGGTCAGATGTTTATCATTATAGAAATTTGAGGCAGATATACTATAACTAGCAATGCTTTTTATAGGGTGTGTGGAAGCTAAAACTTTTCAAAAAGGGGCATTCAGTTACTTCAGGATGATGTTAGTAAATGTCTAGTTTCTCCTCAGTGATGCTCTCATGCTGTCTTTGCTGTTTAAAGCTCTTATTCTGACTTTAGCCCTTCTTCCATTGCAGGCGTTTCTTCCTGGCAGCGTGTGACGTTCCCTCACTTGAAGATAAGTTCAACGTGGATCAGTACTCTGACTTGGTCACCGTCACCAAACCTGTCATCTACATCTCCATTGGAGAGATTATCAACACTCACACAGTGAGTTTGGACCCCCTCACTCTCGCTCTTTTCTGTCTCAAATCATTCCCACTGCCACACATGTATTCCTGTCGGTCTGTACCTAAATTGTTGATTTCCAGATGTTTTTTTGAGAGATTTTTATCTTCTACACATCTTCTGTCCTGTTAGCTGCTGCTGGACCACCAGGACGCCATTGCTCCAGAGCACAATGACCCCATCCACGAGCTGCTGGAGGACCTGGGCGAGGTTCCCACCGTAGAGTCCCTCATCGGTGAGTGGTGTGAAGCAGAAGGCTTTCTTTGTCAGTGTGGTTCCAGTCCAGCAAAAAAAATAGCTATACAAGAACTTAACTAAAATAGAAGGAGGGAGGATCGGTCAGTCGGTCGTTAGGTCGGTCGTTAGGTCGGTTGGTTGGTTGGTTGGTTGGTTGGTGCATTTTTTCCGACATCCGATCAACTTCACACTTGCTGGGTGTTTTGCTGAGGACCTAAGGAAGTGCAGTGTTGAGTGCGAGCTCTTGACATGTATTAGTAGTGCTCTTTGTACACACTGTATAGTGTGTTAAGAGGGGACTACTATTTACTATTATGGCGCCGAACGGCATGCTGGGTACAGCTCGCTCTTCGTCGCTCGCTACAGTACATTCAAGAACAGATGAAGAAAGAGAGACTGGAGATGTTACATTGTAGCAAACTCAAACATTTCAAACATCAGCGATGTAACTTTCCAAATGAACGCTTTTGTGTCCAGAAATAGCCTGGTCCCAAATAGGGGTGGGAATCACAGGGTACCTCGCAATTCGATACGATACACCATACATTGTTCACGATACCGATAATATCACGATACAGCAATTCTGCAATAATCAATACATTGCTAGACAATCCTATAATGATACATCGCGATATCGGTCTAACTATTAATACAAAATGCCCAAAATGCCATTTTCTCTCTTTATACACTACAAGTCCAAGCTGCACAGTTCTGCAGCACAATATTTTTAGTCTGTAAGTTAAACTTTGGACTTAAACGTCTTCAAATTGCTGTCCACCATCCCGTTGAAAACGTCTTTCCCTCATTCATGTGTTGAGCACCACCTTGAGGGGCCATGGAGCCACGACGCTGGGAGCAGGGAAATCTATTCAGAGCTCCTTATTCTATTAATTAAAATATTGATATGTGGCGTCAGTGTATCGATTATCGTGTCGCACGAAGGATAACGATACATTGGCGTATCAATATTTTTTCCCACCCCTAGTCCCAAATAGCTAGCTGTTAGCAAATGACCCGTATACTTTAGCATTACGAGGGACACAAGTACATCATGGCAGATGTATTGTCGAGTGTGAAGTTGTTTGGATGAGCGGTTCTTGAGAAAGCTGAAAAACAGCAATACCGGAGGCCAAGCATATCATTAACAATTATTAAGCACCCAGTATATTATCATCTGATTCTTTGAGCACACTCTCCCTTCATCTGATTAGCTCTCTGTCTCTTTCAGGTGAAAATCCTCTTCCTCCTGACGACCCCAACAAAGAGCTGATGGGGAAGACCGAGGTTTCACTCACACTCACTAACAAATTTGACGTCCCTGGTGAGGCCAATGCTGAGATGGATGCCCGGACTCTCCTGCTCAAGTAAGTTCATTCTGTAGTATCATGGTAGAGCTGGGGCGATATGGAGAAAATCAAATATCACAATATTTTTGACCAAATACATCAATGCCGATATTGTAGGGGTGACAATTGATGCTTTCACAAAATAACACAATGAGAGTTTTGATAAGAACATGTTTAGATTAGATTCAACTTTATTGTCATTGTGCAGAGTACAAGTACAAAGACAACGAAATGCAGTTTGCGTCCAACCAGAAGTGCAAAAACAAGCAGAAAAGTCCAATGTAATATTCAAATATAGACAGGTGGTGCATAATATATGACTAAGTGGGTAAAGGCAAATCATAGAACAGCTAGTAAGTCTGGTAAGTTCAGAAAATTACATGACTTTACTGTAATACAGACATTAAAACCGGGAGAAGACAACATCAGTGTCATATCACGATATAACGACACACAATTGAAGACGATATCTAGCCTCATATATCGATGTCAATATAATATAAATATATAGCTCAGCCCTAGTTCATGGCTCGCGAAGTAGATTCATATGGTTGTTTCAGAAAATCCAATGGTTTCTTACATGCTTTTTTTTATTTATTTCTTTTTTTCCAGCACCAAGAGGCTCATTGTGGATGTGATCAGGTTCCAACCCGGGGAGACTCTGACTGAGATCCTGGACTCATCAGCAGGCACAGAACAGGTCGGATATAAGATTTAGGTCCAACAAAGCCACTACAGTACACTGCTGATGTCGTGGGCCTACAATTAAAAAATAAATAAATAAATAAATAAATAAATAAATAAATAAATAAAATAAAATAAAATGTGTGTATATATATATATATATATATATATATATATATATATATATATATATATATATATATATATATATATATACACGTTCTGGTACTATGTTAACTAGAAGGGCACTTTGAGAGCGCAGACCTCCGCCAAGGCATGACCTGTCTCACAATGTTAATGCAGTGTGACATTTTTACAATTATTCTGACACCACATAAATGCAGCACAATTGTCCCGATTTGCACGTTAACGAAAAGTGAAAAATACTTTGCGTATCTGCCCCCGTGAATCGGATCCGAAATGTAATCAGTTCTTCCTTGGCCCATGCTACACACTTTTACCAAGTTTAAATAAAAATCGGGCCAGCATTTTTTCCGTAATCCTGCTGACAGACATACAAACAAACATACAAACCGAGCCGAAAACATAACCTCCTTGGAGGAGGTAATAACTTGAAGTCGTCATTATGATAAACAAACAAACAAACAAGCCGTACCCTCACCACAGCACTGTATTCAGCCTGTAGCTTCGTCTACACTGCATATTTCATCGGGTAGACATTTCTGGATTTCTGGGATAAAACTGTTCAGAAGTCTGGATGTGCGGGCCTTCATTGACCTGTATCGCTTCCCAGAGGGCAGCAGGGTGAAAAGGTGATTGGCTTCCTTTTCAAAACGGGCTTTTAAGCTGTTGCTTAAAAGCAACAGCTTACTTTATTTAGTAGGCAGTGAAGGGCTAATGACTACGTGTGCCTATAACCTCTATGGCAACATCCTCTTTCCAACAGAAGCAGCTGTGTTTATGGGAAATGTGGAATATTAGATAATATTATAGCTAATGATACTACTAAAATACCAGAAAGATGTATTGCTGCTAACATTTGTCTTCATCACAGTCTCATTTATTTACCGTGAGGACACCAAATTATCATAATAGATGTATGAATGTATGTTTATGTATTGGTGAAGTATTATGCTACACAAATGGCAAACAATTTACTGTAAGCAGACATCAAAATTGTGACGCTGAGGGAAACAATTGAACATACTCTTTGAAATGACACTTCAAAATGAAAGCAAATTACTTTTTTGTTCAGTAATTAAGTCACATGATTTTGCCAACAGAAGGGTAATATTGAATTGCCAGAATTTTAAAGATATATGGTTTAGAGCAGGGGTCTTCTACATATATGATATAATATTTGCATAATAAACTGGGCCTACATTAACATGTAGGGCGGCCTGAAGCCTTTATACATACCTTTTTTAGTGCATAGAATACTAAGCTATGAAAATAGTAATTCTTGGCATGATTTTATAAATCCTTTTTTAATGTTAAACATACATGTGGCACAGTGAATCCTCAGGATGAACTGTATCTGTGGATGGCTGCCCTAGTGACTACCTTACCTATGGGCTAGAAAGCCTATCATTAATGTTTCAAAAAATGGGCTGATTTATATTTGCTAATAATATGTTGGATTCATGTTAAGACAGGACTATGGTTAACTGCTCCTCAGATCTCTGCAGGGTAAATCCAGACAGCTAGCTAGACTATCTGTCCAATCTGAGTTTTCTGTTGCATGACTAAAACAACTTTTGAACGTACACATGTTCCACCAAAAAAAGTTCCTTCCAGAGGCTATTTTGCAGAGGCACCGCGGCTCCGTCCGGTAACTAAGCACCGCTCAAGACGCTTGTGATTGGTTTAAAGAAATGCCAATAAACCAGAATGCTGTGTGGACTAGGCAGACCCTCCTCCACAGCGCTGTGGAGGAAGGTCTGGCAAAGCGAGACTACATACACTGCAACAGGAAATCAACTTGGGGCCTTTTAGAATGTTTATGTTTACAACTGTGAAATGGTCTATAGAAACATTGTTTAACTGACAGTATAGTAAGTATGATCCTCTTGTTTCCCTGGGTGACAGGAAGCAGAGTACCAGCGTGCCATGCAGAGGAGAGCCATCCGAGACGCCAAGACTCCCGAGAAGATGAAGCAGGTAAAACCGGTGGTGGACGACAGCCTGACGCTGCAGGGCAAGAAGGACAAGATCAAGAGCAACCTGCAGAGGCTGGCAGAGCTGGGCAAAGTTCACCCCGAGAACCGCTTCCAGGACCTCATCAACGACATAGCCAAGGTCAATAAAAACTTCTGAAAAGCCCTATTTGCACGGGACTAGTATTACCAGAGGACACCATGCGATTTAGAAACAACTAGGGGTGTCACGATACATCGATCTGGATCGATATATCGATTCAATCCTTAACGGAGCAATATCATCGATACAAAGGGAAAATGTTGGTACATATCAACATTTTTAAGAGGCTTTATTCCCACTTTATATTTGTTCTTTTTATTAAAAAGAGTAGTTGTTTTTAATTTAAATGTCTGGAACAGCTTAGAAATAAAACTGACAAATCATATTTAAGTAGATTTTTGTAACTATATATATATATATATATATATATATATATATATATATATATATATATATATATATATATATATATATATATACCACATATTGTATGTGTTTGGTGAAATATGGCAGGTCATTTGCGGTAGACATTTTAATTGACAAACTCTTGACATGGCAGATTAACACGGGATTAAGATCACAGACGGACTCCGCAATTATTGCAAATTACAAGAGGTCCCCAGGTAATACTGATCCCATGCAATATGGCTAAAGTGGCCAATTAAAACAAGCAGTGTCTGATTTTAAATACAATGTGTTTGTGTGTTACAGGACATCAGAAATCAGAGGCGGTATCGTCAGCGTAGGAAAGCTGAGCTGGTGAGACTTCAGCAGACCAACACCGCCCTGAATTCAAAGACCAATTTTTACGAAGTTCAGATCGATTCGTACAATCAGTATATCAAGACGTGCATGGACAACCTGGCCAGCAAGGGAAAGTAAGTGATCTTTCATTTGATTTAACAGTTCACATCTGTCATATACAGTAACAAAGTATTTTTACTTTGTTACATTACAACACTGTTATTACATTGTTATATATATATATATATATATATATATATATCTATATATATATATATATATATATATATATATATATATATATATATATATATATATATATATATATATATATATATCTCACTGTTATGTGACCCAGATAATGTCTGGGCTGATTCCATCCGTCCATCCATCTTCGTCCGCTTATCCGGTATCGGGTCGCGGGGGTAGCAGCTCCAGCAGGGGACCACAAACTTCCCTTTCCCGAGCCACATTAACCAGCTCCGACTGGGGGATCCCAAGGCGTTCCCAGGCTAGGTTGGAGATATAATCCCTCCACCTTGTCCTGGGTCTTCCCCGAGGCCTCCTCCCAGCTGGACGTGCCTGGAACACCTCCCTAGGGAGGCGCCCAGGAGGCATCCTTACCAGATGCCCGAACCACCTCAACTGGCTCCTTTCAACGCGAAGGAGCAGCGCCTCTACTCTGAGCTCCTCACGGATGACTGAGCTTCTCACCCTGTCTCTAAGGGAGACGCCAGCCACCCTCCTGAGGAAACCCATTTCGGCTGCTTGTACCCTGGATCTTGTTCTTTCGGTCATGACCCAGCCTTCATGACCATAGGTGAGGGTAGGAAAGAAAACTGACCGGTAGATTGAGAGCTTTGCCTTCTGGCTCAGCTCTCTTTTCGTCACAATGGTGCGATAAATTGAATGTAATACCGCACCCGCTGCGCCGATTCTCCGGCCAATCTCCCGCTCCATTGTCTCCTCACTCGCGAACAAGACCCCAAGGTACTTGAACTCCTTCACTTGGGGTAAGGACTCATTCCCTACCTGGAGAAGGCACTCCATTGGTTTCCTGCTGAGAACCATGGCCTCAGATTTAGAGGTGCTGATCCTCATCCCAGCCGCTTCACACTCGGCCGATGGTCACAGGCCGATGATGCCATCAGGACCACATCATCTGCAAAAAGCAGCGATGAGATCCCCAGCCCACCGAACTGCAACCCCCTTCCACCCCGACTACGCCTCGATATCCTGTCCATAAATACTACAAACAGGATTGGTGACAAAGCGCAGCCCTGGCGGAGGCCAACTCTCACCTGAAACGAGTCCGACTTACTGCAGAGAACCCGGACACAGCTCTCGCTTTGGTCGTACAGAGATTGGATGGCCCTAAGAAGGGACCCCCTCACCCCATACTCCCGCAGCACCTCCCACAGTATCTCCTGGGGTACCCGGTCATACGCCTTCTCCAGATCCACAAAGCACATGGAGACCGGTTGGGCATACTCCCAAGCTCCCTCCAGGATCCTTGCGAGAGTAAAGAGCTGGTCCGTTGTTCCACGACCAGGACGGAATCTGCATTGTTCCTCTTCAACCTGAGGTTCGACTATCGACCGAGCCCTCCTTTCCAGCACCTTGGAGTAGACTTTACCGGGGAGGCTGAGAAGTGTGATACCCCTGTAATTGGCACACACCCTCTGGTCCCCCTTTTTGAAAAGGGGAACCACCACACCGGTCGGCCACTCCTTAGGCACCGTCCCAGACTTCCACGCAATGTTGAAGAGGCGTGTCAACCAAGTCAACCCCTCCACACCCAGAGCTTTAAGCATTTCCGGATGGATCTCATCAATCCCTGGGGCTTTGCCACTGTGGAGTTGTTTAACTACCTCAGCAACTTCCACCAGGGAAATTGACGACAATCCCCCATCATCCTCCAGCTCTGCCTCTACCATAGAGGGCGAATTAGTCTGATTTAGGAGATCCTCAAAGTGCTCCTTTCACCGCCCTATTACCTCCTCAGTTGAGGTCAACAGCGTCCCATCCTTACTGTACACAGCTTGGATGTTTCCCCGCTTCCCCCTCCTGAGGTGGCGAACGGTTTTCCAGAAGCACCTTGGTGCCGACCGAAAGTCCTTCTCCAAACTTCTCCCACACCCGCTGCTTTGCCTCTTTCACGGCAGAGGCTGCATCCCTTCGGGCCCTTCGGTACTTTGCAACTGCCTCCGGAGTCCTCCGGGATAACCTATCCCGGAAAGACTTCTTCTTCAGTCGGACGGCTTCCCTGACCACCGGTGTCCACCACGGTGTTTGTGGGTTACCGCCTGTCTGGGCTGATTGTTCTTTTTATATATATATATATATATAAAAAAACCAAAAGCTGTATCCTGGAATTCATTCAAAACTTTAATTTGTTTAAAAAAGTAATAAATAAATATTTTCAAATTTGACTGAAAGAGACAATTGTATTGTTAATAGCCATTATTTCTGAGACAATTAAGTGTACAGCAACATTTGGAATTGTAACATCTCTAATACATATGACTGACTGGCATCAAGCTGGCAGTGTATTTATCAAAAAGCTATGGCGTGTATCAGCAGGCCGCAAAGATGAATAGCGGATGAAGGCCAGAATACATAGTTTGGTCATTTTCCTTTAGGCTACGTTCACACCGCAAGTCTTAATGCTTAATTCAGATTTTTTGCTTTGCTGTTCACATTACCTTTTAAAATGTGGCCTATATCAGATTCCAGTGTGAACTGTTTGCGGTTTCAAACTGACCCGCATGCGCAAAAGAACAATAACGATGACATCAGACGCAGCACGCTGTTGCACTGAAGTTAGGGAGGTTATGGAGGAAGTCAGCATTTTTGCTTTTATTTCAAAATGTGTAATGGCAGCTGCAACATTAATGAGCTAGTGATGAGGAGGAGAATAATGAAGAGAAAGAGAGCCAAATTGGCTATTTTTTTCAAAAACTGAGCGGTTACGGTATGATCCTTCTAGTTTTTATTGAATTAAAGTATCTCTCCATACACTAATTATGTCTAACACCTCACTCTCCCTCCATTGACTTGCTCCATCACTGTTCTCCATTTCGTAGACCTTGTCAAGTATTTAATTTTACTGTCTGGAATACTGTCTAGGGCTAACTCCCGCCGGCGCATATTTGTGACAAATGTCGATGTAGATTGATGTAAAAGTCGCATCAAATCCACCTTGGTCGTTCACACTGCGCCCGCATTGAAAAAATTCAGACCTGGGTCTGATTCAGGACCACGCAGTGTCAAATACAAACCCCATTCTCGACAGCCAACCTCCTGTCCTCTGATTTTCCAAACATGTCAAACAGACTTGAAGAATCATTCTGACTATACGTGCTAAGAGATGTCATCCTGTTGTACTGTACACTGTCTTTCTGTCTTTCCTCAGGTTGTCAAAGAAACCAGGCGACAACAAGACCAAGAAGAGTAAACAGGTTTCGCAGAAATACACCGCCTCTCGCCTCCATGAGAAGGGCGTGCTGATCGCCATAGAGGATCTGCAGCCCAACCAGTGAGTTCTGCTTTCTTCAGTGGTGCAATGTAGTCTATATCCACGCCCTTCCACTTCCGGGATTGGTTAGTTGCCGCTGGAAATTCCGCCGGATGTCACTCTTTATGGCCGGATGTCCATCACCTTCCTCTTTCTTTGTGTTGTAATTCTAACCTCAGGTGTATTTCTGAGGACTATGGTTAACTGCTCTTCAGATCTCTGCAGGGTAAATCCAGACAGCTAGCTAGACTATCTGTCCAATCTGAGTTTTCTGTTGCATGACTAAAACTACTTTTGAACGTACCCATGTTCCACCAAAACTAGTAACTTCCCAAGGCTATTTGGCAGCGGCTCTGTCCGGAACTTAGCACCGCCCAAGACGATTGTGATTGGTTTGAAGAAATGCCAATAAACCAGAGCACGTTTTTCTCCCATCCCGGAATGCTGTGTGGACTAGGGCTGTTGGAACGAATACCGAAAGTCGAATATAATTCGAATAGTAAAAAATCAATACTATTGGAATGCTGAAATTACTATTCAAATGTGACTTTTTTTTAAATAAATATGTTGGCTAATGTTAGCTAATCTCCCTCTTCTCGCCTTGGCTTACCCGCATGTGTCACTCATGTCACGTCTTATGAACAATAACTTTATCACATGGTTACTCGTTTCACCACATTAACGAGTCTTCCCTCCTGTTTACTCTTCTCTTCACAGGTTCAAGAATGCTATTTTTGAGATTTCTCCAGCAGAGACTGTCGGAGTTTTTGAGGTGAAGGCAAAGTTCATGGGCGTGCACTTGGAGACATTACAGTTAGAATATCAGGTACAATTTCTCTTTTCATATCTTTTTATTTATTTTTTTTTGACAGTGAGTCAACAGTCAGCTGGGATTGATTTATTGCGGCTGACATTTTCATGTGTTTGTTTCTCAGGATCTCCTCCAGCTGCAGTACGAAGGCGTGGCGGTGATGAAGCTCTTTGATAAAGCCACCATCAATGTCAACCTGCTCATTTTCCTGCTCAACAAGAAATTTTATGGAAAATAGAAAAAAAAGAAAGGATTTAAAAAAAGGGTGACAGACACTGATTTAAACCACAAAACCCTCTTTGAGGGCTGCAGAAAGCCCTGACCTGACCCACCCCTGGCTTTCCTACACATTCCTTACTGCACTTCTCTTATGTGCCTATGCAAATTTATGTGCATTATTTTTTATTATGTGGGTCACCATATGTGCTTTATTCTTAATGGAACACTCCATTGTGCGACTCGAGCCATCACACCACAGAAATCTTGCTTGAGTCTTTTTTTTTTTTCCTTACTGCCTTTATTGTCTGTAACTGCAGCTAGGTCAGAGGTTTAAGATGTGTATGTTTTGCTTTAAATATTATATGAATATCTTCTGCATGGGCCTTTATTAATTAATTATAAAAAAGATGTATGTTACATGTAAAGAGATCATGTTTTGTGTCTTTCTTAGCTGTTAGTTTGATATGCTCACCTGACTGAGAAAAGGTCTGTTAAACATCTCCGCAAATACCAAAGTTTTCACAATTTTCGCGTTGGATTTTCTGTTTTTGCTTGAGATAAATGGGAAAGAAAAGACAGAAAGAGTTGTGGGGGGAAAAAACAAGATTCACTCTTTCTCCTTCGCTGTATTTTATTTTGAAATCACTGTCATAAGTTTTTTTTAATTTTTTACATATTATGGTTTGAGTAAGATTCAATACTCTCTTGATTTTGATTTGACCCTCCTCAACCCATCCTTAACACACACACACACACATAGTCTGATATTTACGCACAGAGAAAGTGGCGTCACACAGTGTTTGGGGAAAAAAAAGAATTTGGCATGCTCATATTGAGCTGTTAATCTCAAAACATGATTTTTTTTTTTTTTTTTTAATATACTTCAAGAACGAACTTCTAATTTGTTGCATGCGCATGACGAATTCACATTACACCACGTCCAATCTGTCCTTGCACTAATCTGGCTCCGGAGTCCTTCCTTTTTTTGGGGGCAAAAAAAGTCAGGAAATTGGTTTGTTTTTGACTGGGCTAAGCTGGCCATGACTACAGCCCTGGTGCTCGGAGCTAAGCTGCCACTTAAGGCTGTGACGTGGCACTGTGCAGATCAATCATTGGCTTTCTCAGTTGATTTACTGGGAATGATATCTTTTTTTTTCTCAATATCTCTCATGGGCTGGTTATCTCGTACAACTGAAACAAGATTGTTACATTCCAGAATCAGTTTAGTAAACACAACATAATGTCTGTTGATCTGTGAAAACATAGGATGGGATCTAGAAGTGTAATATAGACATTGAATACAGTGATTTTTATAATGTCTTGTTGGAAAATAATTTGACAAAGTTTCCCTTATTTATATTTTATATGTTGTCAGTTCACATTCTACTGTAGTTGATGTTCCCAAACCCCTTAAACAGATCATGTAAGCAAGCTTGAGGATGTGCAGAAATCATAGGCGTAAATCACAGGAGGGTCGGGGGGGTCAGGACCTACCCAATCTGAGGGTTGTCTCCCCCACCCCCCCTAAAAAATCATTAAAAAACATGCTGTGTATTTTAAAAATTTAATAATATATAATTAAAATAATTGTGTAAGTAGTAAAACAATATAATCGGGGGAAAATTGCCTTTTTAGTTTAAAAACATCTTGAGCCCCCCTTCCTTACCTCAGCGTGGTTTGGTCCGTTCGGTGGGAGCTACGTAACGTTTAGCTGCAGCTGTAGTTCCAATGAGACAACCCGTAGGGGGACCGAAGTGGGAAAAGTTGCATAGTGTTGCTTTAAAGGTGCCCTGCCACACGTATTTCATTACTTTGTGGTAATGTCTGAAGTTCTACCCTGGACTCTGTAACATTTTTTGTGGAAAAAATGCCTTGGTTACCTTGTTTCAAGCCATTCTAGCGTGGTATAGAAAGCCTGCAGGAAGACTCGGCTCAATCGCTGCTTGACTCTGATTGGCTAACAGCTAGCCAATGAGAGCCTGGCTATCAGCATCCTTTACCCAGCGCAACTGGGCGAGCTCATGAATAGTAATGAGCTCAGGCAACATGATGTCAGACTGACCAGCTTTTGTAATTGGCCTGATTTCTCTGCTCATTTCTTTTCAGTGGCTAGAGCTGACAGAGGAGGTAGAAGTTCATTTTCACATTCACCACATAACACAAACATAAAAACCGGTTTTGTGTGGCAGGGCACCTTTAAGAGACGGCGCTGGGCTGGGTGGGAGAGAGAACAAAGTTTAAATCACTTCAGTAACTTAAGGTTAGTTATGCAACTCCAGTAAGTAGACAAGGCCATTTTATTCACTCTAAAAATTGGGTGAAGTGATTATTTTCACTGTGTCCTTAATAAATTAGTCAAGACAAAAGATTTTTCCATGAATCCTCTGTTAGCGGTTATAACGTTACCTAGCTTGTTGGATAGTTAGCCAACGTTAGCTAGCTTGCTATTTCCACCCAACATGCTTTCACTGGTTACAGAAAATGCTAGTTAGTTAGCTTGCTTGCTAGGAGGTTCAGTTCTCACATCAGGATAATCTGTATTAGAGAAATGAATCACTTCATCCGATGTTTAAAGGGATAAACCTGTTTTAGAATAAAGCTCTACAGATGCAATGTGTCTTCCCTCATCTGACCGTTGTTGTGCAGGCAGTGTGCTGGGCTGTAAGTTAGTTTAAGTTTACTTTTTATTTATTTATATATATATATATATATATATATATATATATATATATATATATATATATATATATATATATATATATATATATATATATATATATATATATATTCAGAGGGAAATATTGTACTTTTACTCCACTACATTTATTTGACTATATGGTTACTGGAGATTTACATACAAAACATATGATTATTTTGTAAAATATAATGCATGGTAATAGATTCCACTACAGCAGTGTTGGAATGTAACAAAGTACATTTACTCAAGTACTGTACTTAAGTTCAATTTTGAGGTATTTTTACTTTGAGTATTTAAATGTTTGCTACTTTATACTTTTACTTTACTACATTTCTCTGAAATCATTATTCTAGTTACTTTTGACTTATTTTCAATGCTGAGATCATTAATACAAAATATAAATTGACTAATAAATAATGTTTTATAATGGATTGAGCGATACCCGACAGTATATAAAGTAATCCTTTACCAGCTGCAACATAGAGATGCTTACACATTAATGTATCAATAATTATATCCCCAATCATATACGGTAATATATGATTCTGAAATGTGCCATTCTGCACAATGAATACTTTTGGATACAAAATGCAAGATGTTTATTGTCATATGCACAGTAAAGACAGCTTGCCCCATGCACAACGTTTAAACAAAGTGAGAATAAACAATAAAAAAGTTCTATTAGAGAAGAATAAAAAATAAAAAAAACTTTTGGTACTTTATATTTGTATGCTTATACTTATGTACTTTTACTTAAGTACTTAAGTAAAAGACTGAGTACTTCGTCCATCTTTATCCAACACTGTTTAACGCACTTAAAATCATCTCCCTCTCAACAGCTACAACATTAAAACACTGCTTTAATGTACATACATGTACTTTACTGAGTATTTCCATCTTGTGCTACTTTATACTACTACTCCACTACATTTCAGAGGCAAATAGTATACTTTTTACAAGAAGGGAATAATTAAGCAGTCATTGGTAAAAGCTAGAAAGAAAAGTGTGCAGATTAGTTGATTCTGGAAATAAATATGGACTTGGGTAATCACAAGAAGGCTACTTATCATACTTTTTTGTGTAAATGATACTGCTATAGATAATGGCAAAAAAAGACTGAAGACAAAACCAAGGTTATTTGATACAAAATCTGTTTGACATTAAAGAACTTTTGAATCTGATTTTGTATACACATTTCAAATATAAATAATAGATCTGGTGTCTGAATTTTGCAGTTTTTATCTCTGTTAAAAGTTATCAAAATCAGTTGTATTGGCCAAGCATACTTAAATAGACAAGGAATTTGATTTTGGTAGGTGTTAACTCTCTATACATTCAACAAATAGACATGTAGTAGTAACATTCAGTAGACAAATAGTAATATAGACATATACTGTACAATAGAGACAACAATATACATATAGGCACATATCTACATAATATACAAATAAGACATAATATCAAGACATTGGATGGGAAGAATTTTCTTACAGTAATACTACAGATGAGTACTTTTTTTTTTTAACCAGAGTACTTCTTTTAGCTCTGATGATGATGTTATTAGTAATCCCATAGAGAGACAGCTGATGTAGTAACTTTGTCGCCGCCCTGTGGACATCACAGGTACTGACTACGTTTAACGAGGTAATGTTTTTCTCGCTGTAGTATGTAGGATAACAAGCCAGCGGATCAGATTTGCGGTTACTAGCCCTGCCAACCGACGGCTATAATAAGCTGAAAACATTAGCAGCATTGTCTCTAGAAGAATTCTGCTTTAGCAGCGACGAAGGAGACAAGCTTTTCTTTTGGCGTTGTTTGTTTATTTTCATTGGAGTCGTTGGGTTGGAGTTTGTGTGAAATAGCTCTGCTGTCCGTGGATTAACACTCAAGAAGACCCAAAGAAGAAGCGCTGTGATATTAATCTAAGTGTAAAATTGTGGATTATATTCTTGCTTCACTTGTGAATATTTGTGTTTTGGAGGTTTCCGCATTTTGTGGCGGTATCATCGACTCGAAATTCAGTTTTAAGTCGGGACAAGACCAGCAGCGGACACTTGTTGAAATACAATTTACAACTGCTCGGCAGCTTTGCTAACGTTAGTAGCGAGATTGAGCTATCAAGGCTAACAACTTTCTCTAACACTAGCGCTAAATCTGCTACAAATTCCTTCTTAAATGTGTCTGTTCGATGTTGACCAAGTGTCGACAAGTTGTCAAAGTGCGTTTGTTAAAATTGTTGAGATGACACTGACAGCAGTTTAGCTAACTTGGCTAGCTGCAGCTGTTACTCGACTCTTCTGTTAGCAATGACAGCTAACGTTATGTTAACGTTACATTCAAACAAGTGGTTCGCTGGAAATATGAAGTCATATTGTTACATTAACTTTTTTTAATTAACACGTCATTCTTTATGGAAGCTATTAGAGTTGAATTGTACACACATCATTTGCAAAGGCTTCGTTTACTCCGCTCTCTTGGCATAGGAAGACAACTTTTATTAACGGGAGCTTAGCTACGTTAGCTACTAGCTCGGTTTACAATAACACTCAGTTGCTGCAGCCAGCAGAGTTGACTCCAGTAATGTTCGCTATGGTTTTAAAACTCGGACTGGTTCACTGCAACGCTTACTGAAAGATTCTGGACAATAGACTCCCAGCACCGTCTATCACTTTTTTCACCCCCAAGTAGCTGAAGTTGTAAAACTGCGGCCCGCACAATGTCCGGCTCCCCGAGTACAGGTGGCTCAAACCCCAGGAAATTCAGCGAAAAGATAGCGCTGCACAACCAGAAGCAAGCAGAGGAGACGCGGGCCTTTGAACAGCTGATGACAGACCTGACTGTTTCAAGGGTAAATACTCTTCATTTCCATCTACTTGTCATTTATTAATTGCCTTTTTGGCATTAATGCATTCAGGGAAAAAGCTCCCTCTTTTACACAGCCTCAGCTGGAATAAGCTGTTGATTGTCTGATAGACTTCATCTGATGACTGAGGTTTTCTGTATTCAACCTGTACTTCTTGTTTCTGTTCATGCATTTAATCAGCATACAATATCGATGGCAATTTAAAAACAAACAGCAAACACTTGAAGAACCACAACTTAAACTGTCAAAGGGTGAAAATGGGAACAGTATACTATCAAACCGTCAATTTGGAGTGCAGTAAGTAACGTAAACCGTACAATACCTGTTTTTAATTGCAAGCAGCAATGAAACAGGATATGAATCAGAACCACCCGTCTAAAGTTCCCCTGGTTGCACTGTGATGCATGCCAAAAGGAAGCAGTGTTGCCTGTTAGGATACAGGACTGTTTGCATGTATTCAGACCCTGCTGTGTTTGCACCTTGTTATTCTATTTAAAAAAAAAAAAAAAAAAAGACCCGATGTGCACCCCTGCAACCTGGGCTCAGTGGACAGACTGTACAGACAAGGGAGAGTGGGATCAGCTCAAGAGGATGGTTCATAATTTGGGCGTATCGGTCATATACACAACCATGTATTAGGCAGTGCTACTATTTATTTGCAGCACAGATGCTTAGGTGCCCCATTTGTAGACTTGCATCGATATTTTAAAAAACTTGACCAAACAGATGATTTATTATGTCATATTTAGGTGTGTTAAGCACAGCTAAAATGAATCCAGGTGTCCCTTATGTGTCCTATTTATTGTGACATTCAGCTCAAAAGACTTAAGCATGAAGCATAAGAGTTTTTCTGCAGCCTGTAACATGAAAAACTTGGTGTTTTACAGTAGGGAGGGAAGTAACACTACTAACACATTACTGTCGATATTGATTCATCTGGTTATATTTTTGTTATTATATAGTTGTTTTAATTTTACTTATAGTATAATCCTGATGTGTTGAGAAAATGATGCAAGTCATTTTTCTTTGACTCTACAAGTCATTAAAAGCATTAAATCGAGAAGAGCTTGAATCGATTATTTTTTTTTTTTAGACAATAAGCATCCTAGCCAAAATGTTTTAAAAATACTAAACATTCTCTGGCAAGTGTTTGCTGCTTCTCTTTGTCGTATATCATTAATAAATACATTTTCTCTCTTGGGTTTTTAACTGTTGGTCAGACTAAACAAGACATTGCACTGGGAACTTGTTTTTAATCGACTATAAAAAAAAAAAAAAAAAAAAAAAGGTCAATCAGTCGCAGCCCTGGAGGATTAATGTTCATCTGATGGCTCAGTACCAGATAGAAAAGATACATTATTAATAGACAAAATAATCTGGTCTCTGGTTTTAAAAGAAGATGGTGAGTTTATGAGGATAGATGAATGTTAAAGCCAACGTGTAGTTAGTTAAGCTGAAATTCTACTGTCGGCCAGAGCGCAGCAAGGTCCGTTGTCACAGGAAGTTTGACGGGCTTTGACGGCCATTTGACATAGTGGCCTGACGGTGGAATTGCAACTTTGGTGTCCGTTATGTGATGCCCTCTGACCCAAAAATGACTTTTCCTCATAGACTTACATGGCGAAAGAGGCGTCTGTAAATCAGTGGTACATTTTTCTGAGCGTCACAACCCCCACGAAATGACTCGTTTCACTGTCAGAATCCGTTAAAATTTGGGAAGTCTAGAAGAGCCGCACCATTAAATCATTTAATTTCATTCCCATTCAAGTTAGCCAGAGTGCTAGACTAGAACAAGCGGGCTGGGCCAGCAGCTGTCTCTAGTGCGTCTGCTCTAAGGGCCACACAGTGCGGATTCGGAAGCTATGCCGATCATTTTAGACACGGCAGTTAAACTTTTTTGGCTTCGTGCCCCACTGAGCAACTCTCATAGGAATTAAGGGGGCTCCACCTTGAATGCTGTATCAAGTTCTTATTTCCCTCCCATGGGACGTCTGCATACCGCCCATTCATTTTTATTTTTTATTTTATTGTGACCGCGCACGGACTGCAGTCACTCTGCTACAAGTGGTAGCGTAGTGATCTACTGTGCATGTGTGGAATGTGTCCTCCAAGCTGATAATTCATTACCACCCCAACTCGGAAACATTGATTCATTCCCCCATTTCAAATTGCAACTCAAAACACATCTGTTTAAAACTGCCTATTCCACTTGATGTCAATTGCTCTGCCTCTTTCTGTTGTTTCTATTTTGTTCTTTATATTTATTTATATTTTTTTTGCTGCTTTTAAATGTCTCATGTATCCCTGTACGGTGTCCTTGAGTGCAGAGAAAGGTGCCTTTTAAATAAAATGTATTATTATTATAGTATAAGCAGAACTACTACGTGTTTGCAGCTGTACGTGTCCGTTTCGGACTGTAGTCGGGCCTTTAGTGTTGTTAATAGCTCCTAACTGATCCTAGGTCAGACTTGCAATTACTATGCCAGAGCAACCGAGTTTGGTGATTTAATTCTTGAAAGTATTCTGCCACCACTCATTCAAGACGCTTTTTCACTTGCCTTTTACCAAGTGCCTCTAGATATCCTGGATGATTCGGAACCTTTACAGGCACATGTATGTGGATCTCATTCTGCAATTGTAGCAGCTCCCTGAATTGCACGTTCAGAGTGAACAGATTCAAAATCCTTTTTCGAAGGAGCTTTTGAAATTGTATTTCTCCATCTCATGACAATTTCAAACATACACTACACATTCTAAATATAAAAACAGGACATACAAGCCCTTTTTACATTATCCTCATACCACTGGCTTTATAATATGCTCTTTCTATGAAAGGGAAAGTCATGAATGGCCAGCCAAAGAGGATGTGGTTTTGAGGCGACGGTGAATGAAGTTTGCCGTAAGGTATGAACTGTTAGTGACCCCTGTGAGAGAGAAAAGCCCAGTCAGCGAGGCTGTGGCACGCCAGGGTACAGTACACACTGCTAGCAAACAGCTGGAATTAGAAGTAGCTGCTTTAACATTTACTACAGTGACCAAAGGACTGAGTGTAAAGCCCCTGCAGGGCTCTGAATAAATGCCCATGTAGTACCCGAGTGCACAAACAGACTCCAGCCTTCTCTCAGCTCTGCTGCATGGAGATGGCATCCCTGTGAACCATAAATGTGTAAAGTCTGCATTTTTGCGGTTATGTAATAGCTAACACCAGTGGAATAAGGGATTAAATGGGGATTTGTTTTTTAAATATGTTTTTTCATTTGTCCTACATGGAAAATGTAATGTTGCTGGTGGGACATCAAAATGAATCACAATATTGTCTAAGTTATGTTTGTTTGTATGTCCCTCACTCTGTTTAGGGCAGCAGTGACAGTTGTAATCAGATTTGTATTGGCCACAGTTAACACATTTTGGGTCCCTACTACATTTTGTATTTGAAGGTGTGAAATGTGCCTTCTTATCAGTTGTCAGGTTTGAGTGCAGCTTTCAAGGTTCAAGTATTTTCTCGGAATAAGAGATGCTCACTGTTTCTTGGAAGTTTTAAGTAAGACATTTGTACTAGTATCTCATCATGGTGTAATTTTAGAGACAAGGGAAACTGCCCACAGCATGACTGTCAGGGTTGCTTTGGCTTCCTTCAGGCGGTTAAGTGGCCCATGTATGCTGATGAATTGAAATGACGAAAAGACAAAAGGAGTTGCTAGCAAACAAGAAAAATGCACTCACCGCTATATAAATGAACAGAATGTGTCTGCAGTTAACACTTCACTGTAGTTACTACACATAAACTGACAAATGTTGCACCAAAGGATAAGGGTTTTACTCCCAGAATCGAAGCCCATCCCTAAAATCTTGTCATATTCACAATCCCTTTGAGAGAGCTCTGTCCATTCGCTGGAAATCCATTGATAAAATCAATTAGGTCGTCTTTGAGATTCAAATTTTGCCCTTTCGGAAGTCTAAGGAAGAAATGCCCCTCTGATTTGCCTTTTCCTGATAACAGCTGATGATTGGCTCTGTTTACCTTACTTTGGTAGAACAAGCTGCCTTCTGTTTTCGCTGTGGCATCTCCTGGTAGAGTGTAGCCAAGCTGCCCATTTCCTAGAATGTGTCCCTTAAATTGCAAATGTTGCTGCATTTTTATCAATTATTATTTCTTACAGCAAAGCATTTGATTCATTGGATTGTTTGGTATACAGGCTTAAATGTACATGAATAGTATGGCTGTAACAGTTTATGTATTCACAGCCAAACACAGAATATTAGCCCAAATTCTTTTTCCTGCTGCTTTCAAACAGCCTTTAGATGCAAAATCATGACGGGATAAAACAATTACAGAAGCAATTGGCATTTACACTGGAGTAAAGCCAAAGTGGAACTAATTGGAAGACTCCTCCTAATGCACAAGTTTTATTTTTTTATTATTCTTTGTATTTTGGTATTTTCAATTTCACAGCAGAGGAAATGCTTTTTAGTTTTATAGCCTATTATGACCTATTGTCTTTTGGGAAAGTGTTTAGTGTTTGAATGGTCCTTATTTTTATAATTAGGTTAATAAAAATAAAAAAAAACAACTTACAGTTGCACTTTACTTTGGCTTTTTGTAGTTTGGCTTATTTAAAGCTAATGTACTTGCACTTACTTCTTGTTGTCTGGAGTTTGCAACTTCAGGGTTGAAAGCAATTTATTGGAAGTCACTTTGGATAAAAGTGTCAGCTAAATGACATGTAATGTAATGTTAAAATGAAAATTGTTTACCGAAGTTACCAATGGGCAAAATGTTACCTCAGTACCCAGCAAGAGGATTTTGTCTGTTTTTGACCCTTGCACCACGGTCTGTTCAAGATAAATGCAAAGAACCATTATCCCAATGCATTTGTTTTTCACCAAACCATGACTCCTAAACCAGGGTAGGAACCGAACCGTGACTTCTGTGTACCGTTACTCCGCTGTAGTACTTGTATTGATTGACAGGTCGGCTCTATAGTAGCCGCTTGCCTCACAATATGACTTAACATTTGAATTCTGTACATTCACAGGTTGCTTTGAATGCTTTTGAAGAGGCATACATTGACAATTGAAAACAGCAGTGAGATATTAGACACAAAGCTGATATCTGGGTTTGTTTCTCTCATTTGAGAAACATTGACAATGTTGGGAAAGAAAGGCTAAATGTTCTTTAGACATAAAGGCTCCATGTCCAGAATTCATAACCGCTTACAGTTGTGTGTTTCTTTTGTCCCCCTTTCGACTGACAGGTGCAGTTTCAGAAGGTCCAGCAGCTTCGTTTGACTCAATCACGGGCGCAGTACTACGGCTCTCTGCCGAACGTCAATCAGATCGGCAACGCCAGCACCGAATTCCAAGTGAGAGCTCATCACAGTCAAAATACAGCGCACCACTGCATACTAGGAATTCAAACTGCATTAACACCTCTCTTTGACAGTCAAGAGAGACATTCTTCACCCCAGTAGAAACATTTTCAACTCGTCTTAGCGTCAGATCGCACCGTCCCGGCTGAGTTTGCGTCTTTCCATCAAAAATTATGCCGTCATTTAAGTTCTATGTCCCGATCGCAAGTACCAGATCGGAGCCGATATGGGCTTATTTTTATTTTTTTTTAACTGATCAGGGATCGACAGTCACCCCAATCACTTTTAGTCCTATCATTTACGTCGGCTGAGCACAATTTGCGGCAGAACGTTAAGTTGATTTCATATGCATTTTCATATATTCAAGTGCTAGCTGCGCTCAGATAAATGTAGAAGGCTGAAGAGCTTTTAGTTACTTTGTTTACTTCGTTATTGTTGTAAACAAAAAAACGGTGCTCGCGGGCCAAAAAAGCTGATCGGGACATCCCTAACAATTACAGTTGTCTTGTCTTTGTTACCAGGTTGCGTTTTGCATCCATGATGTCCCATAGAGGTGCCTGAGCCCTCTGCATCTCAGTAGTATATGTACTAGTGGTGCTGTAAGTGTGGATCTACTCAAAGCAAAAGGATGTATGACGTAAAAACTAAACATGAATATTTTCTTTAAAACCATGCTCCCCTTGGGAACTACAGAATCCAAGGTCTTGTTCTCATTCAGGGGCTTTTCAAGGCCTGAGCAAAACAGCCCTCACTTCTAATGCCCAGAGCACCCTTTTCAAAGTGATGGCACCCTGAGCCACCCAACCCCCAATAATATCACATTAATGATGTAATTATTGTTATATCAAACCGTATTATATCGTCCCTATTTAGTCAGAGTTTACAGATAAATATTAAACCAAAAATAAACAACGAATACATCTAAATTCGCTAATACGTTCCATCTATTATTGCTTTTTTTCTTCTGTTTTAATGTGTAGCATAACATAATATATGACAAAAGTCATGTTAATGTTGTTGATTTTTTATTTATTTTTTTAAACGTGTTGAAAGGTTATTAAAACTCATAAATAAATGAACAATGATATGATAAATCTTGCGGCTCTCTTAACCCGTCCTCAGGGTTGAAAACCACTGGCCTAAATGGGGGGAAAAAAACAGCAAAATACTGTACTGCACCTTCAGTAGTGCAAACAAGCTTCTCTCAAGAGCGTTAAATAATTCAGCTGCAGACTGGAAAATTGATGGAATAAAAGATCAGTGCAGTCGTTCTCAGTACGCCTTTTAAGCAGAACAGTTCTGTATGTGATCCAACTGCTTCCCTGCAGCACCGGGCCTGTATCTGTGTCAGCTCCCCAAGGAGTGGGCTATGCTTGGATACGGATGGTCCAGGTGAAAGTGCCCTTGTTACTTGAAATAATGGCCCTTTTGAGGTAGAGCAGTAATTGCAACACTGTGGTCACGTCCAGAAATCAATCCCCACATGGAGGGAGAAAACTCTCAACTTATGGAGTCCATTCACCTTCACTTCTGGGAACAACACTCGAAAAGATTCCACTTGATGATAGCCATTTGTGAGCCCAATTTCAATTAAATGAGTATGTAATGTAGCCGGCGCCGAGCCTACTAAAACTCACAGAAACTATTTTACTTGAAATCCCAGTCTGCAATTGGTGTGCAGGGTGCACATGATCAACTATCAAAAGTGGATTATATAGTCAAATTTGTGTGGTCTCTGAAAGTTGGTTCAAACAGGGCAATAATGGATTGGGGCTTTAAACTTGCTAAAAAAAAAGAGGAAGTTTTTCCATTTCAGTGTACACTTTTTTTTTTTAACAATAAAAGGCCAAGGACTAAAAAAGTCTGATCGGTACATCCCTAGCTATGATGCACCAATGTGGTATTCAGTGCATTTTTGAAGAAAGTATTATTCAAGTAAACATCTTTATGTGATTGTGACTCATGTACTATAGTTTGTCATTTCTAAACACAATAGACGGCACCTTTGTGCCAGAAGTGTTGATTAGCAGTCCTTTGTGTTTGAAGAGCCAGCATGACCAAAACACATTTTTCATTCCATGACCATATAATAGTCGGTGATTGGTTCAATATGATGTTTATAAAACACTGAGGCTGTAGACTTTAGTTGAGGCGTGAATACAAATGAAATATTGGTTTTGGCTAAATGAATGAAGTTGGAGCACAGTACTGCGTTCAGATACAACTGAAATGTAACTAAAGTTACATTTGACAAAGTGTGTGAAACTGCGGTGTCTGATGTCTCTCTTTCAGGGTGGCTTACCGTCCGGACTGGACTCGGTGAGAGGGACCCGCCACCACGGGCTGGTGGAGAGGGTCCACCGCAACCGCATCAATTCCCCCCATCGACGACCCATCGACAAGCACGGACGGCAGATATCCTTCCAAGCCTAAATCATTGACAGTGGGCGATCTCAAAGGGTGATCAGCGGTGTGGCAGTGAGTGTTGTGGCGTCCAGGTGGTTAGTCTTTATTTGTGTGTGTGTGTGTGTGTGTGTGTGTGTGTGTGTGTGTGTGTGTGTGTGTGTGTGTGTGTGTGTGTGTGTGTGTGTGTGTGTGTGTGTGTGTGTGTGTTCGTGTTCGTCGACACTTTCCAGTGTAGGCAGCTGTTTTGCAGCCTCAGGAACAGAATTGGTCATTATGCTAATTTGAAATGTGACGCAGAGACAGTGCGTTTTACTTGTGCGTAATGGACATCGACAGTAAGGGATTCTCAGCATACTCTGGTTGTGTATGCATGTGTGAATTTTTTTTTTTTTTTTTAATGAGGTTGCAGAAGGGTCTAATTGGGAACATAAGGGTTAGTATTTGCACATAAGCTCTCCGCTACACCCTTTTATTATTATTTCCCCAGAGTCTCCTCCAAGTTGGAGTGAGTAAGAGCAAAGAAATCTTTTCTGGCGGTGTGTGTGTGTATGTGTCACAATTCATCACAGCTGCATAGGTTTCTCACGTAGCACAAAATAGATGTTAATCAGTGGCTGAATTTAGACGCAGAGTGATTAGCAGCCATTTTAAGTTCTAAAATAATGGATTTTATAAAATGGTTTGTAGCTTGGAAATACTGTCTTGAAAAATAACAATCAAAGCACTACTTTAATATTGGTCGTGTAGTTTGAGCTGCACTTAGGAAGTTTATTTATTAAGCAGGAATCATTATGGATTTGATTTGAAGGGCTGGAAGACAAGGTCCCAGATGTCTTCCCACAACTCAAGTGCCTGGAATTGTTCTGAATGAGACCACTATGTACAGTCCCTAGTATAACTATACACGATAACACAAAAGTGGTTACTTCTTATAAATGATAATTGGATTTGATGAATTAAACTGTTGAGTTAATCAAAGCACTAAATACAGTGCATTAATGACCTGAGCCCCTTTTTATACTCATGTGCTGGCTTGGCTTGACTCGGTTTGACTCTGTGCGTCAGGGCTACCTGCTATGAAGATGTGTCTTTAACTGTAACACGCTTGTCTTGAATCAGTGACGTTTAAAAGCAGCTGCCTGATCCATAGCTGTGACTTATGCAGAGATCTTCAACAGGGGGTCCTCATACTTACTGCACGGGGGCCACCAAATTATTATTATTTTTTTTTTTTGGAAGTTTTTTTTCAAAAACTAAAATCCAACATATTATTAGCAAATATGAATACGCCTATTTGTGAAAAAAACACATTGATGATAGGCTTACTGGCCAATAGGTAAGGTAGTCACTAAGGCAGCCATCCACAGATACAGTTAATAAGGCTTCACTGTGCCCCATGTATGTTTAACATTAAAGTGCTCATAATTATGCTTTTTGGCTTTTTCCCTTTCCTTTATTGTGTTGTATATCTTTTTTGTGCATGTTATAGGTTTACAAAGTGAAAAAGCCCAAAGTCCACCCCAAAGGGACTTACCATCTCCAACAGAAAACACTGTTCACAAACTGCTCCAAACAGCTCTATTGTAGTCCAGCCTTTACTTCAGAGACAAACGTGGTCACTTTGGAACACACGTTTTAATGCTCGCCTAGCTGCTAGCATGGCACACCCTCATACTCTGCTTCTGACTGGCTAGTAGTCCTTACCTAGGTACTGTCAGGGCACGCCCTCATACTCTGCTTCTGACTGGCTAGTAGTCCTTACCTAGGTACTGTCAGGGCACGCCCTCATACTCTGCTTCTGACTGGCTAGTAGTCCTTACCTAGGTACTGTCAGGGCACGCCCTCATACTCTGCTTCTGACTGGCTAGTAGTCCTTACCTAGCTACTGTCAGGGCACGCCCTCTTACTCTGCTTCTGACTGGCTAGTAGTCCTTACCTAGGTACTGTCAGGGCACGCCCTCATACTCTGCTTCTGACTGGCTAGTAGTCCTTACCTAGGTACTGTCAGGGCACGCCCTCATACTCTGCTTCTGACTGGCTAGTAGTCCTTACCTAGGTACTGTCAGGGCACGCCCTCTTACTCTGCTTCTGACTGGCTAGTAGTCCTTACCTAGCTACTGTCAGGGCACGCCCTCATACTCTGCTTCTGACTGGCTAGTAGTCCTTACCTAGGTACTGTCAGGACACGCCCTCATACTCTGCTTCTGACTGGCTAGTAGTCCTTACCTAGGTACTGTCAGGACACGCCCTCATACTCTGCTTCTGACTGGCTAGTTGTCCTTACCTAGCTACTGTCAGGGCACGCCCTCATACTCTGCTTCTGACTGGCTAGTTGTCCTTACCTAGCTACTGTCAGGGCACGCCCTCATACTCTGCTTCTGACTGGCTAGTAGTCCTTACCTAGGTACTGCACATGTTCGACTCCCAACAAAGATGGAACAGAAGTGAGAGGTCTCGGTCTGTAGCTAAAACAGAGAGCTCAACACACAGGGGGAAAAGAGGAGCTGCAGCAATGGGCAGTACAACAAAAATATGGTGTTTTTTTGAAAATTAAACCTATTCTGATATAACCTTTAAATACAATTATGAACCTGAAAATTAGTATAATATGAGCACTTTAAAACATGATTTATAAAATAATGCCAACACTTATTTTTTAATAGCTTAGTATTCTAGGCACTAAAAGGGTATGTATAAAGGCTTTAGGCAGCCCACACGTTATTGAATTGTAAGTTTAATATGCAACTTCATTTTATATGTAGTAGGGGGTCCCTGGTCCGTCTCTCTCAGTTAAGGGGTCCTTGGCTTAAAAAACGTTGAAGACTCCTGGACTAGTGGTCAAAGGAGCGGCTATAAATAAACACATTTCATTTTCTCTAAATTCTTTATTTTAAAAGCTTTTATTATGAAGCCGCAAAATCAGGAAATGTTGGGTATTCGTCAGTAGTAACTTAACACCTGAAAGCGATCATGAGACAGTAAGATAAAGTAGACATCTGGAAGTAACAAAAAGGGACGCAGGAGAGAAACTAAACTTCAAACCACAGAGATTCAGTAAGAAGCTGCAAAAGTACTGAGAGCTGATCACACAGACTTTAAAAAAAGTATTTCTCTCTGGTCTTCTGCACAGTCAGGAGTCAAGTCTCCCAACACATGCTTGTCTGACGGGGAGAAGGGGGGGGTGTATATTATTATTAAGGGTGCTCCGATCGTTATCGGCCGATACAAGCTTTAAATAGTTTGATCGGTGGTCTCCATAAAGGCCGATCAGATGAGGCACTACTCGTGAGAAAATGTTCTATATGCAGCTAAGTTACACACCAACACGGCTGACCGTTGGCAGAAAAACCAGTTGGACTGATCAGTCTCCCCGAGTTGGTCAAAAAAAGTGCCTCGGAACCAGGGTGGGACATTAGCCTTGTATCCTTGTAATGGATTGGACAGTTTTTGTCAAAGAATGCTGTTGCTAAGTAACAATGCACAATGCTTATAGGAGTCGCGTTACGTTACTGCTAATGAATCCCCAACATTTCCAGATTTTGTTGCTTCATAATAAAAACATTCAAATACCAAAATAACGGTGGACTTTTATTGTGAAGAACTTACAGGAAATGAAACCGTTCACAGCCGGGGCTTTGACCACACATAGTCGAGTAGCTAGTTTTTAGCGCTAGTCTGGGACACCATGTAGCTAGCTAGCTGAGCTGAGGTACAGACGAAAGGAAAATTAGCTGTTAAAAAATGTGGCGACATATCCCCGGTGTTAAGAGGCCCGCCGCGGAGTCAGCAGTAGCTATGGATGTACAAGCTGTTGAGGGCGAAGTAAAGAAAAAGATAAGGTACTTGTCGAACAAGTGGCGCATTGACAAAACGTACAGCGAAAGACCGTGCAAAACATTTCAGACCGTACTGCCAACCTGTAGACATTTTAACGTCAATGTAGACTGGAACGATGTTTAAGTCGCTTGAAAGCTGCTGCTGTTTTAATCCTGTTGGCTCTCTGCTGCTCAGTTCTACCCCGCACTGACGAGAGAGACACACACACACACACACACACACACACACACACACACACACACACACACACACACACACACACACACACACGGTGGATGCAGGAAAAACTGGAGAGGAGTCGTACAGGACGACCTAAATTGAGGACAGCTACACTTAATACATCCATGAGCTACACTCGTTATTGTAGATCAATAAGTTAAAGTCCAATAAGTCCTTTATCAAACCGTATGAATGTGTGTCCCAGGATAGGAAATTAACTAGCAATGTAAAGATCAACAAGCTACTGACACATAATAAATAAATTGTATTAATAATAAAAAAAAAAATTTAATAAAGCAATTTAAAATATGATAGTGCACTTTCTTTTATAAATTTGAATTCTGGAAAAAGTGGCTGGTAAAAAATGTAAGTGGCCCCACCAACAGCCCCACCAACAGCCCCACCAGCAGCCCCACCCTGCTGGAACACACTGAAGAACACACTGACAGTTGTTTTGTAATTTATTCTGAATAAGGCTTTAGCTCTATGTTAAGCTCTAAGCTGTTTGTTTCTAACAGAGGAAGTGGAATGTTGAACGTTTCCTGTCAATAAAAGTAAACCGTTGACAATTCACAATCCATTATCTTCTGTTAATTTTAATACTTATACATTGTTGTTAAGAATATTAAAATTAATATATGATAAATATATGACATGATAAATAGAAGGTTTCAAATAGACCCGGTGATCTGCATCGGTCGATACTACTCCCAGCAATCGGTGATCGGCCCCAAAAATCCTGATCGGAGCACCCTTACCTGTTATGTCTGACAATTTGATAAACACAAATGTATATTATGCTTGAGTAAGTTAAACCCCAGATAACAAAACTGGTTTAAAAAAATGATTATAATATTTTAATAAATAACCGGGAGAGTCCGGTACAGCCTGACTTTCATATTCAAGTTTATGTTCTGCTTGTTCAACGGTTGTTTGGTAAATTACTCGTAAATAACGCGTTTGGAGAGGATTCAAATTGCTATTTTTACTCTCAGTTCTTGACATTTTGGTGCTGGTGATTTTCCTTTTGGGGAGGGGGTGGCAAAAAAAAATCTCTATGCAGGAAAACCCCCGTTCTACAGTTTGTATAGAGTCATGCGTGTTTGTCACCACACATGACAAACACGCAGGAATGATGTGTAATATAGATGTGGGTGACCTACATTGAGGAGGATGTTTTGACTGTTTACATTAACAAAGTTCAACCTGTATAGCCTAGCTCTAAACATACTTGACTGTTTCAAAGGGTTCCTGATTGATTAACAGTGTCATTTAAACTAATTTAGTCAATCTAAGCAAGCTCTGTGGTTTGTCTTACTTTTTCCTGTTTATTGTGAATATTAGTTGTAATGTAGAACACACTAATGTACACAGCATGGGTGGAGGCACTTGTTTAAAGGAACACGCCGACTTATTGGGACTTTAGCTTATTCACCGTATCACATAAATAACAACGTGTACAAATAACAAGGTCACATGAGACACAGCCATCTTCTAATCGTATACATACTGGGAACTATATTCTCAGAAGGCGAAGCACTGCTACTTCTGCTTATCTAACTCTGGGGGATACGGTGGATAAGATAAAGTCCCAATAAGTCGGCGTGTTCCATTTTAAAAGTCTGCTCTTGTTAGTATTTCAAAAAAGAAGCAGTTGGCCCATTTGTATTTGGTGGGTGGGTGGTGTGCAAAACTTATATCGATATAATAACGAGATTGATATAATGATATATTGCCCAGCCCTAATGAGCACTTAATTGTTTGTGTTTGTATCCTTTGAGAAAACGTGCATTTTCTAGAGCAGGCATGTGTGTGACCGAGGAGGTCAGAAGTCATGGTAGGAGAGTAGCCAGTGTCAAATTTACACAGAAAAACAAGGCCCACACAAGACCCGAAAAGGGCTAAGGCGGTTACTTAGTCACCTTTTCTGTTCCAGAAGAGAAACAAAACTGACACACATGAAAGTTTTTGCTGTATAGACTATGTATTTGCCTACAATGTATTTAGCAGCTTTGAGATACTTTGTAAATTGCTCCAAATAAATCTAAAGTTCTTGGATGAGCTCAGCTCTGTACATCAGCTGTTCTGTATTATAGTGTTCACATTGGAATATGTGAAAGAGCAGCTTCAGAGTTCTTTATCTATCTTTCTATACTGTAAGTATGAAAGAGGATTTTAAAAACCCATTCCAAACTATAAATACTTACTTCAAGGCTGCCCAGTTAAAATAATGTGATACTGTATTCATTCAGTGATGCCTGCAGGGAAATTATTGCAGAAGCCAGTATACTTCAATGCTAGTGAGCTCTGTTTTTGCTGTTCTCAAAAACTGAGGAAAACATTCATTGAGGGCCAGCCTCAGCTTTAGGCAGGGCTCCTGCATATGCAAAAAAAAATTTGTGAGTTAAAAATTCACGTGGTGGTATTCATGCGACTGCTTGATGATCATTATCATCGGCGCCCCCGTCGGCACTTGGTGCCCTACACACAGCACGTGACGTGCGTGTAAGTAGCGGCATAGTACTTGAATGAAACAATCCATTTAACTTTTACCTTTTACCGTGTTCCAAAAACGAAGCGACCTATAGCTGACTTTTTAAAAAAAGCAAGATGAGAAGAGAGATGAGTAGGCTGGTGGGGAGGGAGATTCCGACTGAGCCAGTGAAGAAGTGTGTGTGTGTGTGTGTGTGTGTGTGTGTGTGTGTGTGTGTGTGTGTGTGTGTGTGTGTGTGTGTGTGTGTGTGTGTGTGTGTGTGTGTGTGTCTTTTGAGTTAGAGCACTGCCAAATTACCTCAATAAATTATTATTATCCACGTTAAGAATCCAGCACCCAGTCTCCAAAGTCGTATAGTTTTAATGTGACAAAGACCAATACCGTGTGTGTGTGTGAGTGAGTCAATGTGGCCCATCTATTGCAGCCAGCTCTGAACTCGTTGCCGGGCCTACACAGCACAACGACCGTAAGAAACACGAAACCTGCAGAGACTGACACATGACCTGAAACACTGAGTCCCTCCCGACTTCTTTTTAGCGGTTAGATGAGATAACATTCCTAAAAAAAAAAATCTGATTTAAATATTTTTCAAATATCAAGTCTCAACTCACTATCAATAAGACCCAGGACTAGGTGGAGAGATTATATCCCCCAGTCATTGCTCATATTTTCAACAATCAAACCCACTCATAAGGCTGGAAATGTCTTTCGCCAAAATAATGCTATTAAGTACGGCTGGGTATCGATCGAACCTCAGTATGGTTTTTTTTTTGGTACCAACCGAAATGTATCCCTAGTACAGTTTATTGTAAAGTGCCACCGAATACCTTCTCATCTTCATAGTCTTGTTTATTCTTTAATGAGATATTTACTGATTGAATCTAGGGGTGCAAGATATATCGACTCAATATCGTTATCGCAATATCACGTTGCGCAATATTATATCTAGAGGTGCAAGATATATCGACTCAATATCGTTATCGCAATATATCGAAAGTGTTGCGATAAATATGCAATATTTTGTGGAGCGCTGCGTCCGGTCAGTTGGCTGTGTGGCTTAGTTGTGTTTGATTTAGAGCCCGCTTGAAACACTATAATGATCATGTTTCATTGGCCAGTTACCGTGCCACTTGTTGGTGCACGTCAGCGCACGGGTCCACTACGTGACACACCCTATGGAGCGTACCATGTGACGTGTGTGCATATTTCAACAGAGTGACAGTGTAAGTGAAGAAATAGATAGAGACAACAAAATGGAATGAATCAGAAAAACAAAAGAAAAGTTGTGTCCTCTTCTCTTTATTTATATATTTTATAATGTCCAACAAGTAGAACATGTCCTTTTCTGTGGACATGGTCCTTATTTATTTATTCATGTTGGACCAGGCCTATTATGACAGTTGAAATAAACCTTGTGTTGTAAGAAAACTTGTTTAATTTGTTATGAATCTATTTTGATGTGTTTTCCCGTAATTTTACATATGTTTAAAAATATCGAAATGAATATCGATATCCCAATATTCATAATCGATATCGCAATATCACATTTTGTCAGTATCGTGCAATCCTAATTGAATCGTAGCTTTACTGCTTTTTTAGACTGTATTTTGTGTAAGCGAAATCCTTGACTTGGCTAGTTCAGATAACATTTGAAAAGTTTGACTTCTTATATTAAATGGTTAAAAGGGAGAAAAGTGCAAATGGGGGGGGGGTAAAAAGCATAGTTCTTGGCAGGTACTGTACGTACTGTAGTTCGCTTCATCCACTGAGAATTACTTTAGTCTGGCAGCTGCAAACTAGACCATTATCTGCAGTTTAAATGATAACAGGAAGCAGCGCACCATCTTGAAAATGAATATGTGTGTAGGTCTGTGGCTCTGGCTTATCCAATCATGATAACCATATTTTGAAAGTGGATTAGTGGTTTGTGGCTCTGGTTGGTTAAAGAAATGGAGGGTGATTTTTGAATTAAGTCCCAATTTTACAATCACTGCTTGTGTAGTAATGTGTAGTTTCTTCATACTGGACACACAACTTCAGTTTGCCATCTCCAGTTTACTTTACTATTATAGTTGTTGAATGGTGTGAGGTAAGAGCAAATGAAGCCGTCAAATCCAGTTTTAAAACCAGTTTGACAGGATTGTTCCTCCTCTGCATCTGGAGAAACCATAATATTGTCCTTTTTTCATTTAGTTGTATTTGTGTATATTTGAAAAGGGGCTTATCCTGTGTTTTGTTTGATTGGGGGGGGGGTCATAGCAGGGCTCTAGTCTCTGTAAATCTGTCCCCACACCGATAATAATTTGTTCTAAACAGATGCTGTATAGAACAGTGATTGTCCTTGTCTGGCACCCACTCTCTGTTTTAATTTATTTTGGTGATTGGTCAACATTTTCAACACCCCTCCCTCCCCTCAACAACTACCCAGAGAGGAGCCTGTTCCCACAGCAGAGGAGCAGCACTTGCAAAGACTAAAGTAGTGACTGTCGGCAAGACGAAACGCCACCCTTCTCAAGTCCTGCCCTTCCACAGACAATGCCAGGAACTTTGCCTCTGCATTCAGTAGTAAATCAAATAATGCTGTCATTGTTTCAGTAAGTATTTGAAAAAGGCAGCTCCATTGTTCACACTTGTCTTTCACCGCTATATAGAATTTTGTCTTTAAACATGTTAAACTCTCGTCCTCTTAAGATTTAATGTCAGGCATTTAGAGCTTAGAGCTATAGTTAGTCATGGTCATGATGAAGTAGAGACCATGGACACCTTATACTTAAGCCCCTTTCACACATGCACTGCAAACCTGAAATTACCAGACATTACACCGGCGGAGCTGTAGATGAGAAAGCAAATGTCTGACTTAGTTTGATCGGACATCAAACAGAGTTGACCCCGCCAGCTCCCTTGTACAAAGACTGTGTAATCTCTGATTGAGCCAATGTGTGAACAGAGCCTGATAAGTGTTTATGCGGAGTGTTCACGGCAAGTGAGTGGGCGTGTTTGTGACGTTTCTATTTTGCGCTCGCGAAACCGGAAGAAAACAAAAATCCGAGGGTGAAGAAGAAGGGTGATTTAAACAAAGATGCCAATGAGGAAAACAAAAACAAGGTTCGGGAACTTCTGTCGCTAAGGGCTGACGCTGAAATCATAAGATGGATTCAAGGAACGGCAAAAGACTGTTGTTTATGACCAGGTTACGAACTCGCTATGACGTGGTGTAAACAGCGTCATGTCCTGCCTTGCGCACGCTCTACCCAGGTGCTACCTCTCGTCTAAACCAGAGTATTTCCAGTAAGTGAGAACTCGTCTGACACAGACGATCTCCTGTTGTGAGCTACTTGTGTGAAAGAGGAACTCGGGACAATGTCGGGACCTGATTCTTCTGGCATTGTCCGGAGTTCATACGAGAAAACGGCTTTAAGATTGTAACTATGTTGTATTCTACTTCCATTTCTTTCTGTGTGGTAAATCTAATAACAATGAAATGCATGCATGCAGTCTTTATAAAAAAAATGAACTTAATATCACAGTGATGTTTCTGTGTTTGTGCCAATAATTCCCTTGACTAAAACCTACATAGAGAGCTCTCCGTATGGAGCCGTGTACCTGTCCCCACCTCTGGACAACAACTGGAGAAGGTGAGTAGCACATCTGTTGAGCTGCCGACAAAATGGTTATTGTCTTCTTCTACCAGTGTTTCCTGTATCAACCCTCTCCGTGTCTACTAGTATTTCTATAGTCTTTAGTCTTTCTATATCTAGGCACCAGCCATCTTGATCAAACACAAATCAGAAATGTATACAATAGTAAGTGGGTGTCCAGGGCAGAACTGAGGCAGGGTGACGGGTGGAGTTGTTGACCTTCATTGTTTGTGCACAAATGTTTCAAGTGCTGTGTTAGCCCTGGGAAGGCTGTGTCTACCTAAAGGTGTTTGACAGATAGCCTTTTCCTTTTAAAGGTCATGCCCAACAGCAGTTGTCCTACTGTTTAGGGATTTTATATTGTTACAGCACCACTGCCTCGTGGTGAAGAATCTCCAACTTAGCAGGAATTCAATAGCAGTACCTGCAGGAAAACAACGCTACACTAGCTGGCCTTGATTTTTCAAGCTCTGGTTGTGCCTTCGTAGAGCAGTCAGTGCATTGGTAGACGGCTTTTCCTTCAGTGTTTACAAGGGAGTGAATTATAGCCCTGTGATAAAAAGCTCAGCCAAGCTCCTCCCCACTCACTCTCTTTCACTCTCGCTCCGTCTCCACACTCGTGTTTTGTATGCTGGCTCGGGCTGGCTGCCAATCACCCTGCCTCGTCTTCTTCCACAGCGCAGACACAGACATTTTCCAGGCTCTGTGTGGAGCCGACTGTAGCAGCTTGTACTGTAAAAGTGAATAAAGCCCACACCCTCTCATCATTGTGGACTGCACAAAACAGGTTGGCTGACAAACGTCCTCACGGAGCAACCAGACGTCAGTGTTCTCAAAACGTGTGGGAAAGCCATGTGGCACAAAGGAATGAATGCAGACTTTCATCTTTAATTTGCGCTGCACTGCTTTGTCGCACACTGTGTTCTTTAAATTATTACATGTTCTGTCATGAAGGTACATGCAGGCTTGGCTAGTAGACTCCTCATTCATACTCTACATAAAGGGAACCTCTGAATTGATGAAACTAATCTATCTTTAGCGTAAACCTATTTGATAAATACTGTAAAGTGATGGACAACAGCAATTTGTGACAATTATTTTCCATTGATTGCCATACATGGTCTCTGTAGACAGTCCTCCCCTGTTTGTGATTTAACAGCTACAATCAAAATCTCCCTGCTTTTCATAGAATTGTGAAAAGAATATGTTCAAGTAACCTTGTGAAATGGCACAGCATTTATCTGTACTATCGATTGTTTCTTCTCTTTTAACCACTCCACACTGTATATGTGATTGGCATCAGCTCTGTCAAGTCTCTGCAGGCCAAGCCTAGCCTCCTGCTTCAACCTGCAGCAGATTGTTGTCACAGTGTGAAACAGGGATGAACTTCCCCCTCAGCAGTGGATTTTGGCCCACTTCACTGTCACAGGCAGAGATATACAACATTAAGCTGGCTGTGTCCAAACAGACAAGAGTCTGAATGCTTGGGGAGCCGCTGAATGTCCACCAATCTTACTATAAGCTTGAGTTTTTAATTGTCTTTTCCGTTGATTCTGATTGTTGAATATATCCAACTTTAGGGGTGTGACCAGCTCACTTTTAAAAAGTTTTATTTGATCTAGAGCTTGATCTTTGATCTTCTTTTGCTTGCATATTTTTTCTAAAGGTTTAGCCAAGACAAACTAGGGTGGTCTTTGCTAGTTGTTCTTATTTCTAGTAGCTCAATGTTATCTTGCTATGTAAAAAATAAGTAAATAAAATAAAAAGCTGGCCATTAAACCCTCCTGAAATGTAGGGATCTGGCAGAATGTCATGAGTGAATTACACTTTTATGATTTATGGTTGATTTACAGACTCTTGAGTTTCACAGAGCATGTGAAAGAGTAGAATGGATAAAGAAGGTGGAGATTAATGTTGCACAGAAGTAGTAGGATACAGCTCGTCTTTATTTCACACAATTTTATCATGATTCATGTCATTTCAACAGAAATATTTCGCAAGAGTTTCCCTGCTCATGTGAGCTGTATACATGGTCAAAATGAATGAACACTACATAAGCTTGCTTTTGCACAAGCAGTGTTTTTACTCTTAGACCACTGACGGAACTTGTATCTTAAATGAAGATGTAAAGCACTGTCGAAGGGGAAATGGAACTGTACAGTGCCTTGCAAAAGTATTCGGCCCCCTTGAACTTTTCGACCTTTTGCCACATTTCAGGCTTCAAACATAAAGATATAAAACTGTATTTTTTTGTGAAGAATCAACAACAAGTGGAACACAATCATGAAGTGGAACGAAATTTATTGGATATTTCAAACTTTTTTAACAGATAAAAAACTGAAAAATTGGGCGTGTTAAATTATTCAGCCCCTTTACTTTCAGTGCAGCAAACTCTCTCCAGAAGTTCAGTGAGGATCTCTGAATGATCCAATGTTGACCTAAATGACTAATGATGAAAAATAGAATCCACCTGTGTGTAATCAAGTCTCCGTATAAATGCACCTGCTCTGTGATAGTCTCAGAGGTCCGATTAAAGAGCAGAGAGCATCATGAAGAACAAGGAACACACCAGGCAGGTCCGAGATACTGTTGTGGAGAAGTTTAAAGCCGGATTTGGATACAAAAAGATTTCCCAAGCTTTAAACATCCCAAGGAGCACTGTGCAAGCGATAATATTGAAATGGAAGGAGTATCAGACCACTGCAAATCTACGAAGACCTGGCCGTCCCTCTAAACTTTCAGCTCATACAAGGAGAAGACTGATCAGAGATGCAGCCAAGAGGCCCATGATCACTCTGGATGAACTGCAGAGATCTACAGCTGAGGTGGGAGACTCTGTCCATAGGACAACAATCAGTCGTATACTGCACAAATCTGGCCTTTATGGAAGAGTGGCAAGAAGAAAGCCATTTCTTAAAGATATCCATGAAAAGTGTCGTTTAAAGTTTGCCACAAGCCACCTGGGAGACACACCAAACATGTGGAAGAAGGTGCTCTGGTCAGATGAAACCAAAATCAAACTTTTTGGCAACAATGCAAAACGTTATGTTTGGCGTAAAAGCAACACAGCTCATCACCCTGAACACACCATCCCCACTGTCAAACATGGTGGTGGCAGCATCATGGTTTGGGCCTGCTTTTCTTCAGCAGGGACAGGGAAGATGGTTAAAATTGATGGGAAGATGGATGGAGCCAAATACAGGACCATTCTGGAAGAAAACCTGATGGAGTCTGCAAAAGACCTGAGACTGGGACGGAGATTTGTCTTCCAACAAGACAATGATCCAAAACATAAAGCAAAATCTACAATGGAATGGTTCACAAATAAACATATCCAGGTGTTAGAATGGCCAAGTCAAAGTCCAGACCTGAATCCAATCGAGAATCTGTGGAAAGAACTGAGAACTGCTGTTCACAAACGCTCTCCATCCAACCTCACTGAGCTCCAGCTGTTTTGCAAGGAGGAATGGGCAAAAATGTCAGTCTCTTGATGTGAAAAACTGATAGAGACATACCCCAAGCGACTTACAGCTGTAACCGCGGCAAAAGGTGGCACTACAAAGTATTAACTTAAGGGGGCTGAATAATTTTGCACGCTCAATTTTTCAGTTTTTTATCTGTTAAAACAGTTTGAAATATCCAACACATTTCGTTCCACTTCATGATTGTGTCCCACTTGTTGTTGATTCTTCACAAAAAAAATACAGTTTTATATCTTTATGTTTGAAGCCTGAAATGTGGCAAAAGGTCGAAAAGTTCAAGGGGGGCGAATACTTTCGCAACGCACTGTATATCAGACTCTGGACGGATGTCTAGCCAGATTAGGGAGGCTCTTCTTCCAGTAGCCTGCTGGGAAATCTCATTGAAGAAAATTCTCTTGTTACACTCCTATACAAGAGGCTTCTTAAGACAGGAAAAAAAACATTTTCCCTGTTGTCCGAAGCACACATCAGTGCTTCAGCTTAATATCCATCCATGGATGGTCTGTAGGCTCTTGTGCTATTCCTCCTGCTTGTACGTCTCAGGGGAGAGTGGGGCGGTAAGTGTTTACAACACCATCCACATCTGCATTACATTACAGGCAGTCAGCTCTGGAGAAAAGCCACAGAGCTCTTTTACTGTTCCAGTCCTTTAATTACCACAACAGTGATCAGCTATCTACTGTCCAACCAGCCTCTCCAGCCCTGACGATGGCTTAGAGCAAACATCTGAGAACAAGGGGACAGAGAGAGGGATTTTTTTTAAAAGCACCAACTACAATTACATTATATTTTTACTTTACGGCTGCATGTTTGTATTAAGATGACTTGTGCCAAGCTTCCCAGCCTCTGATAGATCACAGCTTGGAGGCAGTAGGACTGTGCTCAGGGATTGTAGGCATGACAGAAATGCAGGGGAACAGAGCTTTTCACATAGCCTTTCAACCGCTCCATGACCAGAAGTCTTGGCCAACAGATTTGATCATCTCTCTGGATTTTGTGAAGTTTTTTTTTTTTTTTTTTTTTTTTTTTTTTTTATATACAGGAAAAGAAGTGGTGATTTCCCAACTTTGTCCATCTGCAGTGTGTCAAACCATGTTTTTTTTATTTTTTTATTTTTGATATCCAACATCTGTCCTCTAGAGTTTACTCAAAGTATAATGTTTGTTTGGAAAAGTGGCGCGTCAAAGAATATGACTGTACGATGGGAAGAGAAGGGGATTGGTTCCTGGAGTCCTCAGGCATCAGACCTGAGTACAGCCCCGTATGTGTCCCATCGGAGACCATCTGTTTCAGGGTCAGAGCCTCGATCCAGTCCCACGCCCTCCTCCTCTTCCATTCACCCATCTTTGGCTTGCTATTCCTGCACCAGCCTCTCTCGGGATGAAATCTCAGACCGAGCTCCCTGGAGATTGCTCTGTAGAAAGGCCCTCCAGAGGAGAGATCTTAAGAAGGCCGTTTTTAGAAGATGTGGTGCCATGATTCTCCGAGGGCTTCAAACATCCATCTAGGTGGTCAGATCGCTGCCCGAGTTTGTGTTACTGCTCGTAAAGACCATCTTTTTTTCTCACTCTAAAATCACATCACAAATTTGGTCCATTCTTTCATAATGTTAGGCTAGTTTACCTCAGTAGACCGTTGGTCTGTCTGTTTGTTTCATCTTTAACGCTGCACTATTTTGCCTGGTGAAAGTAGCCAAGCCTTGTTTCTAGATTTATACTATGTGCTTGGTAGCCAGTATCCTAAGTTAATTTGTGTTTATTTCAACATAATTACACTTTTCTCAACATGGGAGACTCCAGCAGGAAAACATGTACAGTAATAGACGCCAAAATCAACATGTCAGTGCGTCGGAGGGTTGTTGGATGGGAGGAGTGCCACAGCTCATCTGCATTCCATATCTCTAAATATAAATATGGGCTCTCACACCCAACAGTGACAAGCTTAGTGGCTACACCAGGTGATGTGACACATGTGGAGGTATTATAATTAGTCTACTGCTCATCAAATGTCCAAGTGCATGAAAGGACACTGACATGCCCACGATGGGTCCCTGTAGTATGACTGGAGACCTACAGGCTTTGATGTTGCATCAAGTTTAACTTTTAAGACTTTAATAATAGCCTTGTTTTTAGAATGACAAAATGACAAAAGTGTTTCAAAGGTTTAGGAAAAGCAAAACTGTTTAGCTTTTACTGATAAACAGCAACCGTGGCCACAAGTGACAATAATGGAATAATGGTAAATTGTAAAATGTAGTGTATGCAGGTATGTTCACACCAAACGTGAAGTGAATTTCGGGCGGCGCAATTATATAGAAAGTCAATGCAAAGACGGATGCTACCTGGGGGTTGTTTGAGTACACAACTCCTGCATGTTAGAAATAAAATACAAATTAAATGAGGTGCCCCCCCTGCTGGTGCCGCACATATCCGTATTGTACTGTATATACCTGATGGGTAATTAAATGCACAGAGATTTTTGCATCAGGACCCCCAGCTTGTTTTCCTACATTCTTATTAGTTATAAAAGCTTCGTACTCACCAAGTTAATGGCTGAAATCTGGTAATGCGGGAACATCACAAAAGAAAATGTCAAGACTAGAAAAACTTGCGTTCACTTTAAGTTTACCCTCCACATCTATGAAGGTAAATATGGTGCAAGATGTGAGAGCTTGTAGAATACGATGTGAGAACTTGCAGAACAAAAAAATCTGAACTTGTATGTTAAAATTTGCACTTGTGAAAAATATTGGAGGCACGCAGACTCGCCACTTTGTGATACGAGAAAGCACATGAGTGAAGTCGCAGTGACGGATTCGAGAGGTCGTAATCACAGAGTTGTGATGGAAAGTGGACCTGAGTAAAAGAAAAATGAATGAGTAAATGTTGCATTACAAGTTTGCAGCTGTCATTGTGTTCATGTAAATATCAATCTACACATTTGTGAATATTTTTTCTGTGACTTCACATTCAGAATACGGGTGTGAACATTTTTAACAAGTGCAAATTTTAACATACAAGTTCAGATTTTTTGTTCTGCAAGTTCTCACATCGTGTTCTACAAGCTCTCACATTTTTGCACCATATTTACCTTCATACACATAAAGTGTTTTAGATAATCTGGACTGTTGGCTCCTCTACATTTCTTCCCCCGTCTGACTTCATCCTAGAAATGTCATTGTGTTCCCAAATCTCTGCACTTGTTTTGAGTACAGTGTTATCATAACCAAAAGAAATGATGACCCGAACTATGACATAAGAACCCAAGTTGTAATAAACTGAAATTATACTTTAAGCCTAAATACCATAGAACTTTTTAGACGAAGAAACCAGCATTTACTTCTTAAATTAAAGCTGAAAAACAAGACAATTAACAAAAGTCTGTAGATATATTCTGGTATGTGGGCAGTGGTTGCTTCTGTGTACTTTCAGCCTAAGGAAGAGTCAAGACCCCTTTTTGCTGAATGCTTCAGAAAAATCCACTTAGTCACTGTTCCCACCCCATCGTTTATCAGGCTTTGACAATGACCCTTCACTTCAAGTGTTTCATGTTTCTTTCTTTGGGCAGCCATTTCCCAGAGAGCTTGTTTTCTCTCCCCGTTAGATCCCAGCTTTTTAAGTTATTTTGTCTTTCCATTTTCCTCAAATGTAGGGTGGATTCTGCTGTATCCAAGTATTTTCCAGGGTCTTTCTTCCTTCCTTACATGTGCCAGCACAGGCTGATCATACTTTTTACCAATATATTTCCTTTTCTTCACAAACCTTAAGGCAGGAGCCAGGGGTCTCTACTTTCATCCAGTAAATTTCTTTCATCTTTTTCCTCTGTCTCTCTTTTGAAGGGAACAGCAGCCATGGACTGAGGAAAAACGGCCTGGGTTTAGATTAATATCACAACTCAACAGGTGACCCTTGACCCCTCTTTCTCTATCTCTCATTCCCTCAGTCTATCTTTACTTCTTTATCCCTTGCTCACACAGAGGCCAACAATTCTGTTCTTTGTCTTTTTGCAATCTCTCTCAGCTACATTGCGTCCTGGTTTCAATCCTTTGTAAATCTCCGCCTGATTTGTAACATCTGAATAATCCACTCCTTTCTTCCTTTGAAGCACTGAAATAGAAGGCCACAAATCTCAGCTAAAGACTGTTATGGTTGATTTATTATTATTTATTTTTCTCCTTGTAGTGCTCCACTCATCTTTCCAGTTTGGTATTTCTGAAACATTAATAATTCCTCTCTTACTAACCCAGCTTTAGGACTCGTGGCTCCTTCGCACTCTTAACATCAAGGCTTCTTATTCACATTTTCTTACTTTCAGCCTTTTTACATCCTTATTTCAGTACTGTTTTTGAGTTACTGTTCTCTGGATTCAATGCAAATCCAGTTTGCGTTGACCACTGAGAGGGCACGGACAGTGCTATGGGACCAACACAGAGAGGAGTTCAGAGTACATCCCCAAACTTATTTTTTTTAAATTGTATTTATTTTGTTTTGAAAGATTTTAAATAGCAACTTATTGAACGAGTTTCACTGAGGGTTATTGGAGAAATTTATTTGTAAACATGTACTTTAAAATTTTGGGGAATGTGCTTATTTGCTGTCTCACCAAGAGTTGGATGAGAAAATTATCAAAATGTGGTCCATATATGTACCTCTCTGGGTTCAATACAGAGTTAGCTCTTCAACATGTTTATCCCAGCTTTGCAGTAAACTGTCTGCTGGCACCTGTGTTGTAGTCAAGACCCACTTAACCGAGACCAAGTCATTACCAAGACCAGAGTGTGACAAGACCGAGACAAGACCAAGACTTTGAAGGGTTGAGACCGAGTCAAGACCATGACCAAGGCAGGGCGAGACTAGGATTGGGCATCGAGAACTGGTTCCTACTTGGAATCGTTTCAAAAATTACGATTCCAGTGGAATCGTTTCTTTATTGGAATCTTTTGGAGGATTTGGTTTCAAATCCGATCATCGCTTCCCAATTTAACGCGCGCAAGTTTTGGTTTCCGTAGCGACCAGGCGCTTGTTGTGTTGCAGCCTTGGAGCACAGTAAGCGGCGCTCTAGTGTGGCTTTATTTTACATTTGAAAAAGCCCCGGTAAAAAATAAAACTTTCCTCTTATTTGTGAAAATAGGCCCGTTTCAACTCCACCCCTCAAAGAATCGGAATCGATAAGAACCGGAATCGAAAGGAAGAATCGGAATCAGAATAGTTAAAATCCAAACGATGCCCAGCCCTAGGAGAGACGAGACAAGACCAGACCAGTGCCAGACAGCCATAACTTCTTCTGTCTTCGAGATTCTCTTTCTTGGGCGTGCGTGTCAAGTGGGCGGGGAGAGGGGGTTAACAGTAACAAATTTCAACTTAGAAATGAGTCAAGATATTGGTTGCATTTGGAGCGGGAAGTTTTACAACCAATCACGGTAAAGATGTTAACACATAAAATCAGACAATGCAGAGGCAATTAAGTGATATCTCTGTAGTTTTGGTCTTGAGCGGTCTTGATACAAAACCCTGAGTCCTCTTGGTCCGAGAGTTATTTAATGTTACTAAACACAACCCTTGGCTGTGTGTGACGCCAGTAGCTTCACTATACGGTAACAGGACTTCTGAGATGCTGTGTGCAGTCACTGTGCCCAGCTGTAAAGAAATGGCAGCAACACTTTACTTGAAAGTATCTACGTAAGAGTGACATGACACTGTCATGAACACATGACACTGTCGTGACACTGTCATGACACATGAACCCTAACTCTAACCCTAACTTGTCATGACAAAAAACAAATGACACTTACTAAAAGAAGCGTTATAACGTTTATGACTTGTTTATGACTTGTTTATGACACGTTCATGACGGTGTCATGTCACTCTTATGTAGATACCTTCAAGTAAAGTGTAACCGAAATGGCTTCGATGCTTAAGCTTACTGCTCGTTAAACCAATATATTTTAGTGTAATTTAAAGTAATTAAACTGTAAAAAAGCCAATCTTTTCAAATATTAAATAATGTCCACCTCTGCACAATGAAGCACAAACATCCAAGTGAAGTAACCAGTAGGTGTTTTGAGGAGGGATGCTATCCTGCTTGACAGTGTTCAATCAATCAAAAAGCTAATTATATGACAGTAGCAGCTCCCGTATGTCTTCTTCTTTTACAAACCGGCCAAATGGCCTCCAGATTTTCTCATACACCCACAATCTGCCTCTCTCCATGGACAGACATTGCGCCATGTTCTTGATCCAAATACTAGTTGTAGGTGCCTCCATTTTCTTCCAGATGAGAGCCAAAGTCTTTTTTTGTTCAGATTCAGATTTGTTGGATACAGGTGGAGTGCTTGACAGTTTTTGATACCAAACATTTTAACATGTTAAGCAAGGTGAAAGGTGAAATCATATGTAATGCACACAGATAAAAATAGCATTGCTCTCTCACTTTCTTTTAAGAAGGCAAATAACGACTTCCCAAAACGTCAGTATTCTTTAAAATTTACTATTTAGGCTGTAAAAACTCACAATGTTATAAATGTGTACATAGTGCATATATTTTTTTAAAAGAAATGCTAATACTATGAATTGCTTCTGCGTATTGAAATGGTGAACTTGTTTGGAATTTTTTATGTAAAACATGGCAAATTTATTCCGTTATACACAATGAGTTTTCCATCATTGGAATATTTTATTTTCCTTAATTGCTGTGTTGCTCGCCATGTTTTGAATTTTAAATACAACTTCAAAAACAACACATGAGCTGATTAGACAGTCTGGCTGGTGAGTTATCTTTACATCTACCCAACAACCAAACAATTTGCAAATAATTTTGCATGTAAAACTCTCTAAACTCTTTAAAGGTCCCATGGCATGAAAATTTCACTTTTGAGGTTTTTTTTAACATTAATGTGAGTTCCCCCAGCCTGCCTATGGTCCCCCATGGTGAAATGGTGATAGATGTAAAACGAGCCCTGGGTATCCTGCTCTGCCTTTGAGAAAATGAAAGCTCAGATGGGCCGATCTGGAATCTTCCCTTTATGACATCATAAGGGGAAAGGTTACCTCCCCTTTCTCTGCTTTGCCCGCCCAGAGAATTTGGCCCGCCCATGAGAGAGAGAGAGACATCATGGCTTTCAAACGAGTGAAGCATGGCAGTTGGTCAAGGCCACACCCCCACCCTCCACCTTGCCCCCCTCTCTCCTCCTCAATAGCATTTAAAGTTACAGACACAGAAATGGCACATCCTAAGGAAAGCTCATTGTGGGACTGGCTCTAGTGGCTGGAATTCTGCACCAAGGCTGAATTTCAGGAAAGAGACTTCAGATACAGTATTAGGATACCACTAAGGCCTATATAAAAGAGACTTCAGATACAGTATTAAGGGACCACTAAGGCCTATATAAAAGAGACTTCAGATACAGTATTAGGGACCACTAAGGCCTATATAAAAGAGACTTCAGATACAGTATTAGGGGACCACTAAGGCCTATATAAAAGAGACTTCAGATACAGTATTAGGGGACCACTAAGGTCTATATAAAAGAGACTTCAGATACAGTATTAGGGGACCACTAAGGTCTATATAAAAGAGACTTCAGATACAGTATTAGGGGACCACTAAGGCCTATATAAAAGAGACTTCAGATACAGTATTAGGGGACCACTAAGGTCTATATAAAAGAGACTTCAGATACAGTATTAGGGGACCACTAAGGCCTATATAAAAGAGACTTCAGATACAGTATTAGGATACCACTAAGGTCTATATAAAAGAGACTTCAGATACAGTATTAGGGGACCACTAAGGCCTGTATAAAAGAGACTTCAGATACAGTATTAGGGGACCACTAAGGCCTGTATAAAAGAGACTTCAGATACAGTATTAGGGGACCACTAAGGCCTATATAAAAGCATCCAAAAAGCAGCATGTCATAGGACCTTTTAAATTTACAATCTCGAAGATCTCAGTTTCGTTGTCTTTTGGGGCTATAAGCGGTAACTGAAGGTGCGTTTTTTTTGGATCTCACTTCCCAGAGATCCAAACAATGCAGCTCTCTACACACCGGTGAGTTAAAGAGGGAGTTTGTTGCGTTAGCTAAGCCTACACTCTCTGGTGGACCAACCACTGCCGGCTGATTTGTATACCATTAACTGTGTGCCGCTTGGGATTTTTTCCCCAGGAATGTCGCCAAAGACACCCAGTTCATAAAACTGCAAATAAAAGGGCTTTAATCAGTGGACCATAGGCTCAGTCACCATTGTGTTACCTCATGCGGCGATAGATAGTGACTCAACAGACATTTATTTAAATTAAAATCTTATTACTTTAAACTATGACCTTGAGAACCTACTCAAGTGTTGTTTTTTTCTACGCTTTTAACTTTAGTGTGATTGCTACAATGTACTAGAAGGAAAGTAGGAATGACGTGTGTGTGTGTGTGTGTGTGTGTGTGTGTGTGTGTGTGTGTGTGTGTGTGTGTGTGTGTGTGTGTGTGTGTGTGTGTGTGTGTGTGTGTGTGTGTGTGTGTGTGTGTGTGTGTGTGTGTGTGTGTGTGTGTGTGTGTGTGATACTTGATCTTCATTTCACTTTGAGAAGTTTAACAAATCTTGTGGAGTTGTCAGTTCCCTCTATTTCATGTATCAATATAATTAGGGAAAAACAGACGTATTTCTATGATTATTTCGTCTCTGAGCCAAAATGTGTTCTCCTCTCAGACTGATAAACATTTAGTCCAGAGCCTGCTAATGAATGCAGCTTGTGTGGAGGCAGAGCAGGAAGCAGAATGACTCACGAGCGTTACGGCCATGAGAATTCCTCTGCCTCTGTACAACAGGAACATTTTGCATAATTTTCATTTTCTTCTTCCTCCTCCTCCTCCTCCTCTTCGTCCTTCACAGAACCAACTCGGACTCTGCTCTCCATACAAGCGCTATGAACCCAAACCCTCAAGACCCCTTTGGAATGAACCAGCAGATGGGCCGAGGTCCCCTCCAGCGCAATGGTGAGAGTAACACACACACAACCAGAACACAAGATACTCGCCTTCAAAAAGAGTACTTTGTTTATTTGTGTCTGCTTGACTGCGTTTTGTAATCTATGTCCTGCAAGAGATGTTCTTGTTTTAATGTGCCCTTAACTGTTTGACAGCTAATGGAGGCTTGTTCCTCAGCTCCATCATTTGTATCTATTTTGGCTTTTTACACATCATCTCTGTTTAGTTTCATTTTTTTCGCGACTCTAACCGCACAATTTAAAACTTCTTGTGTCGGCCTTTAAACCAATTACATATGTGATAGATAGATAGATAGATAGATAGATAGATAGATAGATAGATTTATTTGATCTGTACTGATCTCAGTTCCTCCATCACTGTTATTGGCCACCCACCTGTCTTCCATCGTCAGACCTCCATCTCAACTCGGCATGGGCCGGTATACGATTCTGACGGTATGATAACCTTCAGCAAAAATATTGCAGTATTGCAATTACAATAATTTAAATGCTTTAAAATGTTTTTTTTATTTTTTTAAATGTCTGGGTAAAAAACAACTTTGAACACAATGTTTTTTTATTTTAAACAAACTGCACATTGGTAGGGAGAAGGATAACTAAACAGCAGTTTCTCTCCTTGACCACTCCTAAAAAACAGCTCATACCTTAGGAACGGTTGGACAGAAAATGTTAGTGGTTTTGAAACCTTGACTTTTTCAAACCGCGGTATACCTTGAAAACGGTAACCGGCCCATGCCTAGTCTCAACAAGCTAACAGAAGCCTTCTAACTATATAGTTTAGAGAATATTATAGATCCAAGATGAAACTGATAGAAGGGCGGTGCTCAGAGAGAGAGTCGCAGTTACAAAATGATCTGCTACTTTAGCACCGCAGACAGCGCCAGGGATTTAACAATACACAGTTAAACTTGATTTATGGCCTGCGGAGGCTCCACGCAGAGCTTTCGCCATAACCTGAAGTTTATACTTGTGCGTTGGTGTGTGCATCAAACTAATCGCAGGGCCTGTGTGTGTGTGTGTGTGTGTGTGTGTGTGTGTGTGTGTGTGTGTGTGTGTGTGTGTGTGTGTGTGTGTGTGTGTGTGTGTGTGTGTGTGTGTGTGTGTGTGTGTGTGTGTGTGTGTGTGTGTGTGGGGTGCGGTAGAGCGAGTGAGAGAGTGACGCGATTAGCTTCAGAGCGAGTAGCAACTCTAGAGTCATAGTGAGAGAAACAAAGTGTCTCCCCTGTGCTGTCTGCAGGAGAAGTTAACCCGCTCCTTGATTTTATGTTGTTTATGGAGAAGGAGAACCTGGAAATGAGTCCGGGGGGGGGGATGCAACGCTACCAAGCCACGGCCGAGCGACGTGTGTCACCGCGACGTGTAGTTAAATTTTTCGAGAGGTGCACGTCAGGCTATGGCGTAGGGTCTGGCGTAGGTCCTTGTCTCCAGGTACCTACGTACATAACCACGGCGTAGATTGTACGTAGAAACATACATCAGGCTTTAGGCTAGGAATATTTCAGAGCCATGGTCTTTAAGTCAGATTCTAAATTGCACAAACCTCAGTCAGGTAGATGATCAATGAACCGGCAAGCTAGACTAACATATTGAGCTAAACAACCTGCATGCCCCTGTACCCTCTATGCTACTGAAGATGGCAGGATAGCATTCCTCCTCAAATCGCCTCCTGGTTACTTCACTTGGATGTTTGTGCTTCATTGTGCAGAGGTGGACACTAGAACACTTCAAGACAGGCACGTATGAACATGATTTGGGACTACACAACAAGTGTGTCAGCCAATCTTGGTCCACTGTGCAACTTACTCGAGTGTGATGTGGAACTCTCTAGTGCACATTCAAAGAGAATGGACATTTTAGTGAAGTAGGATGCATCTATTATTATTCAAAGCAGGATATTATTGTATATCTTAAAAGATGTTTCGACCTTCACGTGTGTTCTAAACCCTGTACTCTCCTACTAGCAGCGACCTGTTTGTTTATGAGCAAAACCTTTGACTCAACATAATAATAACTGCATTAGATGTTAGAAATCGCAAATAAAACACAAGTGTCAAGTCATTCGTTATTATCATTGCCTGCCTTTAGAGCTGCTAACTCTCACTATCGTTATGGGAAAAGATCTCGTTATACAGATTTTCGGTTTGGCTGCATTGGATTAATCATGCACTTGGGGAATTGACATTCTAATAAAATATGAAATGCCTTTTTAATTATTACATGCCTTTGCTGCTTCCCTACATATAATAGGGCTGCACAATATATAATTTTTTGTAATCGCCATCGCAATATAAAGTTGCGCAATAAGTACATTGCGAAAAACTGCACTTTAAATGCAACTGCCATTCTTTTTTTTTTTTTTTTTGTGGTGCCTTTTATGTTCAAATCAATGTTGAATTTGTTCAACAAACGTGTTAGAAATGATTTCCTTTCATTTGTTTTAAATTCACCAAGCAATTTGTTGTATTTTAGCAGAATACTGAAAGCAACAGAAATGCAGAACACTTTAATATCTGTTTACATATCGCAAGTAATATCGCAATATTCAACATCGCTATCACATATTGTTCTCATATCGTGCAGCCCTAACATATAATATGTTTGAATTTCTGCTTGGGGCTTGATTTGTGTGAAGTGCTGCATGTGTTGCTGACCTGATGTGACACAAACCTGTACTTTCATGGAGTGAGCGTAGAGGATCATGTGGAGCAGAGCTGACAGGATCTATTAACAAACGAAAGGCAGGTGGAATATTCACAGTATGACATGCACACCACCCTAGGATAGGAAACAACCGAGAGAGTCTAATTAAGAACCACTTGTGTATTGAGACGTCACCCAAAACACTCACCCAGTGCATTGTACTTTGTCGAAGACGTGCAGCCTTGTGAAAGCAGAGCTCGACTGTATGTCATTGCAGCACAGAGTCAACATGTTTTCAACTCCGTCACATGCACTATGCAGGCTGCTCCTGTACCGGGCCCATGTCATAGTAATCATGCTAGTTTATGGTGTTTGTGTTGCTTCTCTGCTGGTCATTTATTAACAGAGAACACAGTCCATCCAGCCAGCTGCTTTTCAGTCTCGTACAGTATACACAAATCACCGTCAGGCCTTTTGTTGGTTCAAAATGTTGTGTTTATTCTTTTTGTAGTTGAATTGTAATTGGTCCAAAGAGAAAAAGATCCAACTATAATTCATAGAATGAGTCCTCCTCCCTCTCTCTGCCTCTCTCCTGAGCTGTTTCCGTCTGAGCGTCCAGTGTTTGTCACGTTTGTCTGATCTCAGCGCTGATGAGGGAAGTGGAGGACTTTTCACTGGGTTTAGCCTACAAGTTTAAACAGGATATAGCCTTAAGATCTGATCCAAGTATGAGTTTCACATACTAACCGATTCAACCCAGTGTATATAAATAAATTGTCTGTTGTGCTTTAAATTTCTCACCTTAGACCCAGTTGGAAATGTTGGCCTGCGTGTGTTGTTTACAAAAATAGCTGATATTAGGTATTTCATGTTCATGATTGCTTCATGTTTGTTATACCCATGTCCCGTGAAGCTCTTGTGAATGGCTGCAACTAACAATTATTTTAATTTCAGACTAATCTACAGATTATTTTCTAGATTAATAATTTGGTTCTATAAATCCCATGACAAGTTCCCAAAGTCAATGATGACATTTTAAAATGTCATTTTTTGTCCGATCAACATTCCAAAACCCAAAGATATTCAATTTACCATCACAGAAAAAAACAGTGAATGAAAACCAGTGCCTGAGAAATTTGGATAATTGAATTTTATTCAATTATCAAAATTCTTTCTGATTAATCTTCTGTGGATTGACTTAATTTAAAAAAATAATCAAGTATTTGTGCAAAGCCTCCTTCAGTGCAGAGCTGCCAGCACACCTGGAATCAAGCCATTCTAGTTAAACTGTATATGTGAGGAGATGATTATATTTTCCTCCTATACAGTACAGTTTTCTTTCATAGCATGCTGTGTAAAGTCTACCAGCACATACTACACATAGCTGTAGAGTAAAGGCTGTGTATCCTTTCCTCTAGAAGAGGCTAGGACACCAAAATGGTTCATGTTAAGGAGCGAGCAGCGCAGCCTCATCGGCTCACTGTAACGCCCCAGGGCCTCTTTGGCACCTCCTAAATGTTTCAGCGGGTTTGGAGTGGTGTGAAGCCCTGGCTGATTAAAGAAGCATCTAACTAGAAATTACAGCTATGAGTCACACTGCAGGGATGGAAACACTTAGAGCAGAGGAGTTCAGCTACAGTCTTTTTGGTGTGATCTCCTTTCTGCCAATTGTTGTCAATGGAAAAGGAGCAGCATCAGTCATAAAATGTAATGTTACCTCTGCAGCTGAAATGCCTCTGATTACGGCAATGCTCTAGCAAAAGACAGTGACAGTGTTTTTTTTTTAAAAATATTTCTTGACCCATATTGAGTGCATTGCACAGTGTAATGGCCCTGACAAACCGATTTTCGGCCGTCGGACAGTCTGGCGAGGTCAGTGACTCGAGTCTGTTCGGTGTGTTCCATGCCGTCGTCAGCCGGAGGAGCTGTCAGCCTTCATGTTGGCCGACCTGACATGCTGGGTCGGAAGGCGGGCAGTCGGACTCAATGACCAATCTGATTGGTGGAGTGCTAACCCAAAAATAACGAGCGGGATGAGCCTGACTAACGCCTCTCAAAATCTGACGAAAATCTTTTTAAACTGACCTTTGTCGATCTGAAATGAAGACAGATTCAGCAACCGCACGGCCCATTTCTCGCTTAAAATGTTTTCAGAAACACGTTTCAGTGAACTATCTTCGTAAAATATGAGATCGTATTCCGAAGGAAGCCACCATTATGCCCGGTTGTAAAATCCGGGAGCAGCCAGACTCACGTGATGCGTTCGTCCAATCAGCTGCCGGTTTGAATTTTTGGGCGACAATACAGATTAGCGCCACCTGCTGTTATGGAGACATATTACGTACTCAAGTCAGCGTCGCTTCGGTGTGTTCCGAGGCACTTTTTTTGACCGACTCAGGGAGGCAGTCAGTCCGACTGCTTTTTCTGCCGACGGTCGGCCGTCTGGTTGGTGTGTCAGAGGCTTAAGTGATCCAGCCAGGGACACAAGCCAGCCATTTCCATTCCAGTTGTCCTGTTTCCGTTCCAGTTGCACCTCTGCGAGCAATAGCGAGTAGACGCCTTTTGAAGGGGAAATGTAATGCTGCCATTAGAGCTGTATCAAATAGTTTGAAGCTTCATTCATAATGTTGACATTCAAATACTAAATCAACATTTGATCAAAAACCTATTTATTCTGTTTAAACCCGGTATTTCTGCACAGTCGCAGATAAAGATTTGGCTACACTAATATTGTTAGTATTATACTATTTGTAGAATTATATCCTAGTGGTGGCTGCGTAGGATTGTTTCCGACTCGATCCGTGTGATCCAAACACTTCCAATAACTGGAGAGCACTGTAAAGTCCAATGAAAAACATAGATGTAATCATTTCCAAAATGTACAACCTGTTTTTATCTAACAAATATTCTGCTTCAATCCATATTTGTTGCTATTTATCCTTTCAAAAACATTTTTCAAACAGTTTGGCACGCACCTGCATTAATGGGGCAGTAACCAAACGGCACCATAAATTACATTCATATAACCAAAATGAGGATTTTGTTTGAGGATTTCTTTTATTTTCAGGGTGATGACGTCCCAAAACATGACAACAGACATTCAAAGCTTTATTCGAAAACCTCATTTAAAGCGTTGAAAGTGACATTCGGTACAGCCCTAGATGCCAGACTGTTGTACCTCATTGTCCTAGCTGCTCCAGCAGCCGGAAAGCTGCCTCTCCAAAATGAAAAAGCCTCAGAGAGACTGAGAGCATGAAAGGACAAGGACTGGGTGGGCAATGGTTCAAAAAGCTAATGGAAGTCTGAGCTATGAGGAGACTTGAAGGAAACATCAAGAGAAAAGAAAAGATATTTTCCTAATAAGTAACAGAGGGCACTAAAGTGTTTTTAGCAGAACACAAAAGTCACACACGGAATAGACAAAAGTTAAAAGGATGGAAAGACAAAGGCATGCGTCTCCGGCATCGGGTCTACAGTAAGAAGCAAAAGAAAGAGACCCTTTGTGGCATGAGAAAAACAATGGCCCTCTCTTCATTGCTCATCAGTCTATGAACCCCTCCCACCCAACCAGCTTAACCTCCTCCCTGTCCTCGTCTCTGTGACTGATAACATGATGCCAGATGCCCAGCTGTTGTGTTTATGAAACTACACAGTAATTGCCGTGTGTATTCCAAAGGGCCTGTTCCTCTCAGAGTGACTGCTTATTGTGCCTGACACGCCGGAATAATTCAAACAGCTGGTTGTTATTGAATATCCTCTAATGTTCCTCTGCTTTTTGTTTTTATGTCTTTTCTTTATTTCGCCATTTAAATTGCCTCACCGTCCTTAATTATTCCTGTTTATTTGTTTCTTTCTCCTGAAGGCTGGAATGCAGCGAGTGTAAATGAGTCAGAGCTGGACAGCTCCGGAAATGGTGAGTTGCAAAATTCCTTCAGTAGTCGAGGGATAATATCCATTAATTTGTCTTGTAGAACACATTTTTAATTCAAGTACGTTCTTCTCTGCAGTCTTCTCCTTCCCCACCCTGACTAACGAGGAGAATCTAATAGGTGTCAATAAGCCCCTCCCCAAGCAGCTGTGGGAGGCCAAGAAGGTGAGGCAGTTGCTCACTTAGTACTTCTCACATCAATGTCTGGTTGATTCTGTCTGTGCTGTTTGACAGATGATCGTCTGCATATTTTGGCATTCATTGCTCTCGCATCGCGGTGCATTTGTCGCCGTGCTTACAGTGAAAATGACCGACTGCGCAAACATGTATGTCTTTTAAGAAAAGGCCACTATGTCACATTAGGCGATTGCGACACTTTAAATTCCTGCCGTGACGTGGCAGTCACAGGTTAGACTACACGCGGAACCAGTCTTTCCTGCATGACCGCAAAGATCAGGAAGACTGGGTCAGAGACTAATTTCTGGGATCAGGAATGTCAATGACAACGACATTTAACGCATCATGGGGGGAAAAAAAAAATCATAGACAACAACAAAACTAGACGAGAAACTTCCCAACAAAGGAGGCATATTTTTGCTAATGTGGAATGTTGCACTTAGTGCATGTAGTGGATTTCAGGGGGATTTGCAGCTCATTACAGATAGATAATGATGTGATGATGGTGTGTGTGTGTGATGATCTGACACTGATCAGATACAGAAGACCAGTACGGGTGCGGATACTGACCTCATTTTCGGGATCAGGTGTTGGCCGTGACGTGATTAATCCACATTAGGTTTGTGCCGATCAGATCGTATATCGACGATTGAAGGGATGATCGGCGATTGTTTCTTCCTACGTCTATATTAAGGCGATTTCACTTACTACCAGAACAAAGATTTTATAGAAAAGAATCCCTAGAATCTGCCCCCCCTCCTGTGCATTAAGAGATGGAGCAGCATGTCCGCCTGCTTAGCCCTGTTAATCAGAACAACTGACGAGATTTGACGGCCACTCTGCTCTCCATAAAAGTAGTTGATGTTATGGATATGATTTATATTGTATTATTAAAGAGAAGATAATCATGTTGAACGGAACATGATGCTGTGGGAACCAAACAAAGACACACAGACTTTTAAAAAGGAGCCGTTGAATAGAGGAGACATTGCTATTAAATTGATTTTTTTAATGTTTAAATATTTATTAAAAAAAAAATGTATTCTTCACACTTTTTTTTTTTTTATAAATGTTTGTTTACGTAACTAACTGTTTTGCTTGTAGAAAGCTTAAATGTTTGATTATTTCGAAGCTCCGTCAGACGTTGAGCCACGTTGCCCCCCCCAGATCGCGAGTAACCACGATTGAACAATATGAAAATAGTAACTATCGCCCAACCCCCAGTTTCTTTGTAAATGTCATAATAACAATTGAGTGTTTGATCTGTATAGTGAGATATACAAATTTTGAATTTGGGGAAAAGAGAGCAGTAATATGTGATTTTGTAAGTGGTATCCGCAGATGTCCTGAGTTTAGGAAATGGTATATAAGAGAAAATGTTAGACCACTGCATCCCTAAGGTCCCAATGGCAGCCATCATGTTGTCTTCTTTTTGCTGGAGTTGTCTTATCTTTTGCCTATTTTGCCCATTCAGTCGTAATGCCATACACATTTCTGTGCTGAAAGGCTGAATAGCAATCTACATTATGCAATCAACCTGGAACTAATATTCTGTCGATTGATATGCAGTGTTGGAGTGTTATCTAATTGTAATTTTTGTGTTTCTGTCTCAGGTCCAGTCTCTGGCATCAAGGCCTAAATCATGTGAAGTGCCTGGAATCAAGTAAGTCTGAGGGCAGAAGTCAACCTGTATTCTTTTTTGCTTAATAAACCTTTTCTTTTTATTCCATTGCACCCAGACCATTAGTGTGATGGTATACAGTAGGGGTGGTACGGTTCATGAAAAAACATCCGAACCTCTCGGTTCGCTTGTCTCGGTTCGGAGCGTGTGTGTGTCGCACGGTTCGTCAGTACACAGTTAATGTGCACTAACCACTTACTGCCGTAGTGCCCACCTTACACACCTATGTTAAAACACTTACTGGAAACGAGGGGGATGAGCGTGACGAACGCAACACATGGCAGCCGATTGGACGAACGCGTCACGTGGTTCTTGCTGCTCCCGAATTTCAAAACAGATGGCGTCTCGTTCTGAATACGATCTCATATTTTACGAAAAGTGTTTCTGAAAACATTTTAAGCGAGAAATAGGCCATACAGTTGCCGAATCTGTCTGTTTTTTTTGATCGACAAAGGTCAGTTTAAAAGATTTTCGTCAGATTTTGAGAGGCGCCGAGCCGACCGCTCCTCTGGTGGAGTGTGGAGTGCTGCAGGTCACGTCGCATGCAAAAATGGTAAGTGAGAGAGATGAGGAAGGCTGCCCGGAGTTGGAGGATGCGCCAAAGTCGTATATAGTCAGGTGTGTGGGAACATTTTGGATTGAACATATGCTGAAGTATATTTCTGAAGTGTTAAAGATTAAAAGAAAAAATAACAAGAACCGAAAACCGTGACCCTAAATCCATGATACGAACCGAACCGTGGACTTTGTGAACCGTACCACCCTTAGTATACAAAGCATGTGTGACAACACAGAGGCAGCAGCTGCTGTAGCTGGTCAACAGAAACAATGGAATCCAAAGAAATAAAATGCCACACATTCACATTTCCACCTCGACAAACAGGATGTCTGTGTTCCTCTTCACACCTCTAACACCCCCTTTTGAAAAAAGAGGAACAGAGTTATTACAATCATATTCCATGGCCATTGTTTTCCCACCGCGAAAGACCTCCGGTGTCATGTCATGATTTAGAAGCAAACGGACATCGCTATTTTTTTTCTCATTCAACTCATTAGCTTTTCCTGTACCACGTTGCCAGTAGATGGTCATGCATAATTTAGAGTTCATATTCTCTTACAGAAAGCAATCCAGGCTTCCTGTATTCCTGTGTAGCCAGCACCAAGCCGCTTGGACCTCTTTAGTTCATGCTGTCTCTTTTTTTTCTGACCGAGAGAAAGACACACACTGTTTGTATGTTTGTGGAGGCAAAGCATTTGTTCATTGTTTTGTGTTGTGCCAGTTTGTGTGGGGACAGACAACAATGAGTCACTGTTGCTGTTCATATGCTGTTAATGCAGCATATGAGCAGAAATGGAAATTAGTGAAGTAGAGGAGGAAATGGAGAGTGGGTGGAAAAAAGAAGAGGCTAGAAGAGAAGTGGATGGGAGTCAAAGAAACGTCTTGTCAATTAGGAATGGCAGTGGCAGCACATTAAAGGACCCTACATTTAATTAGGCACAGTTTTTACATAAATCAAATCGAAATGGATTCTGATCATCAGTGTTGTTCCCGATGACTCCAACAAGTTTTCTGTGTATCTTCGCTGCAGTATATTCCCCTCTCCGGAGCAGAACGCCGGCCTGTCCCACTACCAGGGCTTGTTAAATAGTGGCGGCTCCCTGCCCGACCTCAGCAACCTGCACTTCACCTCACCACTCACCACCCCGCTGGACCCCGAGGACAATGGAGGGTACCCCAATCTCAGCGGGGGCAGCAGCACCGGAAACCTGCCGGCCGCCATGATGCACCTAGGCATCGGAAACTCACAGGGTGGGTGGAGCACAGGTGTGTGTGTGTGTGTGTGTGTGTGTGTGTGTGTGTGTGTGTGTGTGTGTGTGTGTGTGTGTGTGTGTGTGTGTGTGTGTGTGTGTGTGTGTGTGTGTGTGTGTGTGAGACTATATTCGTGGGGTCCAAAAACCGGGAATACACTATACTTGTGGGGTCTGCACAGCCTTGTGGGGCCCAAAATGCTGGACCCCACAAGGTTAAAGGTCTGTTTGAGGGTTAAGACTTGGTTTTAGGATTAGGGTTAGAATTAGGTTATGGTAAGGGTTAAGGTTAGGCATTTAGTTGTGATGGTTAGGGAATGCATTATGTCAATGACGGGTCCCCACAAAGATAGTGAAACAAACGTGTGTGTGTGAAAACAAAGCCGTGTCTACTTGCAACTTCTTACAGGTTGATTGACAGGGTAGTTTATTAGTTAATATTCACAGGGAAAAAACGAAGATTAAAGGAGAGTAGGAAAAAATAGGCATATTTTTCCTCTGCTTTCTGTGCTGCGAGTTCATCAGGTTTCCATGCAGAGTCAAAGCTCACCTGATGCTCCCTTTGCCCATATGAAGTTCTCTCTCTCTCTCTCTCTCTCTCTCTCTCTCTCTCTCTCTCTCTCTCTCTCTCTCTCTCTCTCTCTCTCTCTCTCGGCTTTCATCTCTTCAGACACCATTTTATCCAAATGTATCATTTTTCCCCTCTGTTTCTTGGCCTCTTGTTTTTGTGGCATACTGAAAATTAATAAGATGCTTTTTTTTGTGATGAATGTCTGTCACTGCTTTGGTACTGTCACAAGAATTTGTCTTCTTGCAGGATTTGGGATGTTGCCTAGCAACACAACTCTAATCAAAGGCAAGCTGTCGTTCAGTGCGTTATCTAAATTGAATGTGCCCCTTCTGACTTTCGAGACTAAAAAAATCTGTGTGTTGAAGTGAACCATCATCTGTAGGGATTCTAGTATCTGTGAGTTTAATAATCGGAAGGTCTGTTCAAGCTTTAGACTCCAGAAGTTCCAGGTTTCTTCCTCTGCCAGCCGAACCATACATTATGGATTGCTCAATGAATGATCTCTCTGTCTCCAACTTCCTCACTATGAACTCTGCTGCCTGATCTGATCACACCCACCGCTGCTCCCTCCTCTCAGTCTTTCCTTTCTGTATTTTGTGAGTGTATGTGTGGTTGGGCTCCCATGTTGAACACAGTTCAGCTTGGCCGAGCATCAAACTGAAAGGGGAACTTTGACCCTGTTTTGGCTTGTTACAATCAGCCCTTTTCTTTTCCCTCAGATTCCCTCTGTCTTCTCATTTTCTTTCCCCTCTGCTCTCCATCTTTCTCTGTCTCCCCATTCACACAATAACATGTAGTGTTTCAGGTCAGGGACTGGAAAGCATGCTGGAAAATCGAGTACACTACATACCACATCACAACTTTCACATGTTCTCCTTGGTTTCTAAAGATTCTGGATTTACAGCTGCCTTTTTAGATTCATTCTAATGTACTTGTACTTTTTCAATCTGTCTGATCGATGTGCCCATGTCTTGTTATCTTTACTGTCCCTGCAGGGCTCTCCTCCTCTCTGAGCAATCCCTCAATTCAAGGGTCTCTCAACAACTGCCAGCTGCAGTCGTCGCTCAGCAATCCCTCCATCAACTCATCCCTGCGTCTGTCCAGCAACTCCCCCCGGCGACGGCCTGCTCCCATTAGCCCCCTCACCCTGTCTCCTGGCACCGAGCAGCGCAGGGGTCTGGCCAAGCAGCTGTCTCCCACCATGTCACCCTCGCTGTCCCCCATCACACAGGTACACACCCCCTCACATTCCTCTATAACAGGAGGGATTGTCCCAACTCTTCGTTAAACTTGTAGTCAGTCTTTTGAGACTTTTGCTGGCTTTTCTCTGTCCTGTGTAGGGAGTTGCTTTGGATACCAGCAACATGCCAAGAGAGCCACCCCCACCCTATCCGCTCTACCAACAATCCCAGCATGCGGTGGACCAGGGCCGACAACGCCAACAGCAACACCAGCAGCAACACCAACAACAACAGCAGCAGCAACACCAACAACAACACCACCAACAACAACAACACCAACAACAGCAGCAGCAACAACACCAACAACAGCAGCAGCAACACCAACAACAACAGCAGCAGCAACACCAACAACAGCAGCAACACCAACAACAACAACAACAACAGCAGCAACACCAACAACAACAACAACACCAACAGCAGCAACACCAACAGCAGCAACACCAACAGCAACAACAACAACAACAGCAGCAGCCTGTTTCCCCCCTTCAGAGCATCTCTCTGGACTTCAACACGAGCCAAGTAAGTGGCATGAAGAGCGTCTTTGTCAGGGTGTGTGTGCACGGACAGCACGCTGACGCACACACGCACACAAAATCATATTTTGTGCACCAGTCTTTGTGGTGTTCTGTGCGTGCACATTCCTGATGGTTATCATTTGCTTTTGTCTCCCTGCAGGGCAGGAATTAGTGTGGAAGATGAGATACAACTTTGTAATTCTAATAACCCACACTAAGCTGAGCAATCACATGTACAGTGTAATTATTTATTTAATAGGCAGACCCAAAAGATGAAAAAAATATTCTGCCCATGCCCATAGCTATAAATATTAAGACATGGATACAAAGACTCTAGACAGTCTAGTTCTAAACCTAAATATATTATATTCTGTTGACAATTATATATATAACAGAAAACCAGCCAACCCTCACATTGGAGAAGCTGGAAACAATAATGCATGATTTAAACCATTAATTGATTGTTATTGTTATATTGTTACATTTATATTATTGCCTAACCAAGAATAATAATAATGGTCCTTCTCATAAAAAGTTATTTATTTACACACATAGTAAATTATGACATAGTAAATCATAGAAACAATAGACTTGCAAACAGTTTGATTTCTTCCAAGATTTGACAACAAAGTGATGTTTTGGCACTCTTTATTTATTTTTAATTTTTTAATGTTTTATTTTTTTTATTGACAGCACAACAACATGGCAACACTCTTCAACAACCCTTTCATGGAGCAACAGTTCTCCAACCGCCAGACCAAGACCCACCCCTATACGGTACAGGTTGACACACACACACACACACACACACACACACACACACACACACACACACACACACACACACACACACACACACACACACACACACACACACATTTGTTTCACTATCTTTGTGGGGACCCGTCATTGACATAATGCATTCCCTAGCCCCTTACCCTAACCTTAACCATCACAACTAAATGCCTAACCTTAACCCTTCCCCTCACCCTCACCATAACCTAATTCTAACCCTAATCCTAAAACCAAGTCTTAACCCTCTAACAGCCCTTTAACCTTGTGGGGTCCAGCATTTTGGGCCCCACAAGGCTGTGCAGACCCCACAAGTATACTGTATTCCCCGGTTTTTGGACCCCACGAATATAGTAAAACAAGCGCACACACACACACACACACCCGTTTAAGCATAAAGTAGTGTGTATCTTCAGTCAGAAAGAGACATTTCAACCAGTAGTGTTGGGTTGTTAATAGTGTTACAACACCTGTTTTGGCCTGTTTTTTTCTCCGTAGCCCTCAGTGTAGCATTTCCTTATCGACATTTGAGGGCTATGTGAAGGCTAACAGATGCAGAAAATGTGCTTGCAAAAATATGTACTATTTGTAATGAAACTGTTTTTTCAAAATAAATGTGTAATGGGAAAATCCACTGCTGCAATTTATGGTGAACTTTGACTCAAAGCAGAATCTACTTTTAGACAAACAAGTTAAAACCACATAATGTCTTTAGCCAAGAATATATTTCTTTTGCCGTTTTACAGGAGAAATGTCTCTGTGGCATCAGTTCATCACTACTGATGTTAGTTTTTCAGCAGGATGTATGTACATCTTGTGAATGGATTGTCATACATCTTGGCCCAGACAATAACTAGTAATTAAGTGTTCAGTCAGACTACAGAGCCGAACAGAATCTGTCATTGTCAGTTTTAGCGTTAATAAGGTTTTCTGGGCACTGTGGATGTTATGCAAAAACACTTGAAGACATCACAGAGAATCAGGATGCCAATGTGAACTCGATAACTCGGCTCACTGATTCATTGCGTTTTGTTTCGTTTGCCATTTTCTCTGCACCATCTGCCGTCTAGTTGGACCAGTTCACTCTGTTGGAAAACGCAATGAGCTCCTCGGCAGGGGGTTCTTGCTTCGACCCTTCCTCCTCTTCCTCCTTGCTCTACTACTCCCAGGCTGCCCTCTCGGGGCTGGGTGGAAGCCATGGCAGCCTGCAGGACCCAATGCACATGAGGTCCAACATGCTGTACTCTAACTGCAGCGGAGGACTGCCCAACATCATACTTACTGGTAAGTCTTAACAGGTTTTTAACATAGAGTTTAACAGTGTGGTTCCTGAAGTAAAAATCCTGTTCATTTTCTTTATAAGGATTTTGATTATTAGCCATATGCCTGAACAGACAGACTTACCACGAGCGACGAGATTGTGAATTGAGGGTTTATAGAAGCCATAGGTCTGTATGAAATCAACCGTGTTCCAAGAAAAACATGTTTTATTCACAATGTCATAAATAAGTACTTTGCTACCCACAATCCTTAGTGTAACAGCAACGTATCTGATTGGTGGAGCTTGCTGTTACCATGGACATTTTTATTGGAAATGTACACAAGTCTTTTTGCGCTGAATCAAATTATTTATGGTCAGGATTTTTTTCGTAGCTGGTTGGCTTGGTTCCAGACTTAAAACTCTTTTATAGAAGTATTTTCTGATACATCAATGAAATCATTGAATGGGGAAAATCACTTGGGGAACCAGAGCTGGTCAAAAAGGGGTCGGTCACTGTTAGGCTCTGAAGTATGTTGGAAAAAACGAAACAAAAAAAATCTCCCAATGGCAATAATTCATTGTTTGAAGAGGTAAAACTCCAGCAACACTTGTAGTATACAGAACAACTGTATTGTTATAAAGTAACACATTTCGGCTTGTGGCCTTCACCACGGTCATCCTGTGCCGCTGGAGTTTTATTAATTCTTATTTTGCTTCTACAAGAATGATTTGTGTGCCTGTTTAAAGCTGTATACACTTATTTTTAGGAACTAGTGGGTAGATACAAGCTCAGAGACACACGGTCCTGACATATTATTACCTTTTTAAAAGTTTTGTTTGCAGTTTAGTGTTGGGCAGACTGAACCATTCAATTAGATTGGATTAGATTAGATCGACTTTATTGATCCCAAATTGGGAAATTTCAGTGCTACAGCACACACATGTATTCATTACTTTCATTCAGCAAAGTATAGTCGTAAAACCAAAACTTCAAGCTAAGACATTTTTAATATTTCGTTTATGAATATGAGAGACGAGGGGATATGGCCTGTAAGATAGTAAGATTTGCTATAGTAAAATGTCCTTCGACCACCATTGGCCTCAGAAACCGATTTGCAATGTGATTCTACATACAGAATGTTGTCACTTAAGACTGATTGCAGTTCCCCGCAGTAAAAGCATTAAGTGTCTCCAGACAGATAAGAATTATTCTTTGAAATGTCAGTGTTCCCACGGTGCCGTTTCACTGAATGCAAATATTAGTTAGTGATGTTTTCCTGAGGCTGAAATCAAAGAGGAGCGTTTGCAGAGCAGTTAGTTTTTTCAGGAATCAAGCGTAGTAGGTTGATATTTCTCACAGGGGGAACATGAACATACCTTCATGAAGACTTGTCTGTGCTGCCTTGGGCCTCCAGCTTTGTTTTAGCTGCTGATATTTGGGTCTAACCATGGCTTAACAGACAGGGACGCTCCAGTTTAAATGCAACTGTCTTAAAGGGAGGAGAGTGTCAGATTTTATTTTTTTTTTTTAAAGAGTTGTCGTGACTAGGCCTGCACGATTCGGGGGAAAATATGAATCACGATTTTTTAGCTTAGAATTGATATCACGATTTTCTGCCATGAGTTATTTTCTCACGGAGTTTAATGTTTATTGTACACATGAACCATGACAACAAGACAAATTGGCAGTACCAAACAGATTTTTTTTGGCACCTATAGCACATTACGCATCACCACAAGCCTGTAAACACAGAGGCTTCAATGATATACAGTCCATGTTTAAAACTCACAGAAGAAAGTAGTAGCGTTTGTGATGCAGTCGGCTCGTAAAATTAAATGAGAATCAAAGTCATAAAAAAAAAAATTATAAATGTTTTGTTTTTTTAAATAAATAAAAAATCGAAGTTATTTAAAAATGAAATCGTGAACAGGGTGAATCGAGATGGTGATTTTCTAACGATTAATCGGGCAGGCCTAGTGTGACTAATGATGAGGGCAGTGAGACGGTTAGCTAGAGCAGGAGGAAATGTTTTCCTGGACGGAGGAACCATTCACCCACCATCATCTGTTTCCCTCTCTCAGATGACTCCAGTCTGTCAAAGGACATCAGCAGTGCACTCTCTACGGTGCCTGAATGTTTTGACTCGGAGGGAGGCTTCCCGTTGGAGGACGAGCTGCGCATCGAGCCCCTCAGCCTGGACGGTCTGAGCATGCTCAGTGATCCCGACATGGTGCTGCCGGACCCATCAGTGGAGGATACTTTCCGCAGTGACAGGCTCTGAACATAAAGAGCGTCCCAGGTTCCAAGAAAGATAACACAAACATGGATTTGCAGTGTACAGCGTGTATAAATCTGAATATGCATGCAAACAATCTCTATAGGGCCACTGTGCGTGCATGCATCAACTGCCACTAAGATTCATTAAATGTGAAGACACCATGTACACAGTCATGCACACACACTTTTTAAGGAGGAGATTTGTGAACAAACACTGTTTACACCTGCTTCATGCAGAGTTCCCTTCATACATGCTCGAGCTCGCAGACGTTGTTTGCAAAATGCAGTTTGGGGTTTAAAATCAGCTCCGGGAGCAGAAACCGGTCCAGCTCTGAAAGTCTGCACCTCTCCCTCCCTCCCTCCCCCGAACCCCAAAAGACTCGGACGAACACGTGAGGCGATCCCACTTCTTTCTCTCCTCACCAGCTCACAGCCCCCCTGAAGCCATGGCAACCTCATTGCCATGGTTACACACCATAGCAACCCTATTGCAAAGCTTGAGAACAGCAGGAATGCCAACACACACACACACACACACACACACACACACACACACACACACACACACACACACACACACACACACACTTACTTGTCTTACAGCAACCAGTAAACGAGGCAAAGGGAGCCCAGAGCTGTTGTGCAGTTACTGGCAGCCCAGTTGTCTTCAGGTTAAGTAAAAAACCAGCCATGCCGTGGCTACTTCAGGCTCTTGAACAATCATGGTAGAAATGAAGACTAGAGAGATTAGAGCTTTTGTTTTAAATTTATTTCTTTACATATGATATCAGATTATTTTTGAGATGTTTGCCACAGATCTATATATATACATATGTGTTATATATATATATATATATATATATATATATATATATATATATATATATATATATATATATATATATATATATATATATATATATATGTGTGTGTGTGTATAAAACACATATAAACCTCAATTTCAGTCTGATTAAATTGTATTTTGAAACTCGAAACAAAAAGGGCAAAGTGTTTACAAAGATGAGATTTTATTAAGTAAATATTACTTAAGAGTATAGATTTTTTAAATCTAATTAAGAGATACAATTCTAAGATGTATTGAATAAATGCTATATTTTTCCTTGCAATTTGGTTGGATATTCCCCGTCTCCTCGGTCACAGATGATTTCTTCTGGCAGAACTTGGATTGCAGTGGGGCAGCGTCAAGATCCATTAAAAAAAAAAAAAGAAAAAGAAGGAACTTTTTTTTTTTTTTTTTTTTTATATATATAAATACTTCTGTGTACAGTAATTGCATATGTTTTATTTTATATTTTGTACCGACTTGTAATGGCGCTTTATCTGTACTTTAAACCCTGTTGTGAATAAGGGCATGCGTACTGTTGATCGATTATGCCCTAAATATCTGTTTGCATCCGGCTTTCTGTCCTCGTGTTATGGCAGTACAGTGAAAACCCCCCCTCTGTGTCTGAACAGTCAAAGTGACTCATTCAGAGAGCAGACTGTAATCATGTGGACATCGGACATCATGTAACATTGCACTTAACCTCTTTTGCACTAATTGGTTCACAGTGTGTAGACTTGCTAGTTTTTACACCAGGTAAGTATGCTTTTTTGTTATCTATTTACCTGATAACCCAAAGAAGTTGAATGAAGCCATTACTAAGAAAAGTGCGCCTTTATGTGACTAAATATTAGTCGCTGCACATACACACATTTCAAAACACCAGCAACGGGCGTTTACTTCTGATATGATGTGAGGAAATTGAAATTTATTCTCCGCTTTGATTATATGGTCATATAGTAATATGTTTTTGTAAGAGCTCATATTTGCAGTTGATTATGTAATAACTCGGCCATTTAGGGCATTGAGTGCCCCCTAGTGTTTCAATAAAGGCAAAGAGAAAAATATTTTTTTTTTATTAAATATTGTTTCTGAAAAGGATTTGGAGCATGTTTTGCTCCTTTAGCTATGCAATGTTTTTTTTTTTTTTTTCCAATTCAGTGAGACCTGTTGAACAGGTGCAACTTGTACATTATGCAGTGTAACATGGCATGCAGGTTCATTATATGTGCACAATGTGGGGGATCAAATTAGCTAGAATCACAATATTACATGTGTCCAGTGTCCACAGTGTATGTTGACTCTCAGTCAGTAAGAAGGGTGTCTGCTCCTGCAGGATTTGCATCTGAACTGATCAACAGTCGGACAACAAGAGCATTTATAGTGAATGATTTAAAGTAACTTGTGCAACATTTTTGGACTGCAGGCAAAATGGTGCATGGCACGGTTTGTGTTTATTTTTGTTTGTTTCTTGTCAGTCCGAAGGCGTCGTACCCGCGCTGTGTGGACCGCGGGTTGATTCCCAGTGTATGAAAGAGATTCAGTGTGTGATTATTTGTCAAATACAAAATGAAGAGGGGAGTCGGGGTTATCGTGATGTTTATTTCTAAGAGTTTATATTCAATTTCAGCTATTATACATTTTTGCCTGCTCTCTTGTTGGCTCCATAAGACGGTGGGTTCCTTCCTCTGTCCCTGCCGGTTTCCTGCTGTCTGAACGCCTGCCTTCTGCTGCCTTACTCTGTTGTTTTTTTGACATTCATATTCCAGCAGTAACCTGTATCAGTAATCTCCTTTTAGCTCTGTTTAGTACTAACTGCCCATTGTCATTTCCTGTGTTTTAGTCTCACCGTTTGTTTTGTGGTGTCTTACTTTTTTAGTTGCATATAAAAAAATGTACAGTTCTGTTATTTAAAAGAATGTTTTGTCCACTAGTGTTACTACTTTTTTTTGTAATGTCATTTGAGTTTGTTTTCCCAAAAGATCTAAATTGTTCTTGGTTTGTAACCTATGTTATAGTGCTTATCTTCCTGATTTAATATAAACAATAAAACTCTATACTGTGTATTAAAGGTTCTGTTGTTCTAAAATATCATAGGATGTGGTTGTTTTTCTGGCCAGTAGATGGCAGCAGTGTAGTGTAAAGAAAAAAGGTATAGAAGAATATGTTTAGAGACTTCTCTGTATGCTGACAAATTATTTCAAAAGTCTGCTTTTTCTTTATTTTATTTTTGGTGAGAAGCTCTGCAAAAAAAAAATGTCTCTAATTCATACCGTCAGTTTGGTTCCTCAGCTTTATTTTTTAAACAAGCACACAGACCAGCATTTCAGGAAGAGACTGTCAGCAAGAGGTGATTTTTTTTTTTTTTTCAATCTAATTAAGTTCACCACATGAAATAATCTTTTTCCTCACGTCTGCTGTAATTTGTCGTTAATGCTCTGCCAACACTCACAGAACCACATCATCAATCTTTCAAAGTTCTTTTATTTTTAAAATGTAAAAATCCTATGGTAAATTCCCTTAACGTTTTGTCTTTCTCTTCAGTGAACATCACTGACTCTGATGTGTTTTTCTATAAAGTAGACTAAGTGTGCATTTAGTTGGTATTCTAGCTGCGTCCAGCTCATCATAGGCCACCAGAAAAAGTCCTTCCAGGTGAAATTAATGGCAGACAAACAAATTGGAGTCAGATGGTAACGATCCCCCCCCCCCAAACCAGCCTGCAGCAGAGACGATCCACCGTGGGATTAATTGATGTGGGACAAATTCCCAACCAGACTCCTTTGCTGCAGTGGAGGGAACCAAAGAGAAAGACTAACTTTGATAGATAGCCACTTGATTTGTTTTACTCAGACTTCAGCTAAAGATCACTTAACTTTTTAACACATTGGAATTTTGTGTTATCAAAGGATGTCTTTATGGCCAGTTTGCAGGAAAAAACAATAAAAAACTGTTTTCAATATAAATATGGGCATGTGAGACATGCTTTAAGAGAGAAAAATGCTTGTTTTGTTGCTGTTTTTCAACAACAAAATGGTTAATTTCTATGGAAACTGATTAGGGCCACATGTTAAAAACGTTCTGAGTTTAAAGTCAGAATTCAAGTTGCCCAAATCCTCTTCTGTAAATTTCAAAAATGGTGGTTCTCAGTTTGTTAACATAGGATTTATAAATCTGACATTTGGTGCCCAGCAGGTGGGAACTACACTCTCTGCATACACACACACACACACACAGTATATACACATAGGAGTGTGTGAGGACAGTATAGTCTGGCAGATGGACAGTGTAGGCTCCTGGAAATCGGCCAAAACAACAACACACACACAGAGTGAGGGAGCTGAACAGATAATCATAGTCATCAGTCAGAGAGCTGGAGTTGGTCCACAGAGTGAGTCTGGGCAGGTCAGATTGCCAGCCTCAAATTCCTCTGGTGTGTGTGTGAGAGAGAGAGAATCATCTTCCTAAATTATTAAAGTTCTCAGATGCTGTAAAATGTTTGTTTGCATCAGTGATGTTTGTAACAGAGCTGTAAAACTGGTTTGTATTTCCAGTGATATTCACATCATAAACTACCAAATGCTGTTTTCCATTTAAAGCTGCGTCAGTCATATTGTGTGAGCAATGGATCAAATGAAGATGTGTAATGTGAAAGAGGTGCCATGTGGTGGACGAGCCCACAATGAGTTATCACTCAACTCTGCGGTTTTCCTCAGATGTATGGAGCGTTTCCGCCTTTTTATGTTTATTGTTTTAGCTTTATGGCGGGCAAGTTATTGTTTTGGTTCACTCTTACTGATCAAATCAACCACATTTCCAGCAGCAGGCAGCTGCTTTCGGGTAATAGGCAGCGATAAACTCACTACCTGCTAGGGTTGGGCGACGTTAAAATTCTCCAACCGGCCACCATCAGCCTAGTCTATATCCACGACGTTCCACTTCCGGGATTACTCCAGTGCCGCAGGAAATTCTCCCGGATGCATGTCTTTTCGCCGATGTCCGTTTCCTTCCTCTTTCTTTGTGTTGGCGTTCTAAACATTGACATATATATAATGGACCAACAGATCCCGTGTCTCTGGACGGAGACCAGTGAAGGCCATTAGAAGCTCTTTTTCGGTGATGGCTAGGGTTACTGAGCAGCCTCCAACTGAGAGAGACGACGTAAATGTGACGGGAGCAACCTGTCTGAAAGTTGGAAGTCTTCTGGTAGCTGTGTCAAGAGAAATCTCAATCATTCCCAATCTAGCAGAGACGGAGAGCGTAGGTATATGTAAGGAGATAACATGGGCACAGGCTAATTATTGCTAACTAAAATGCTAGTTAACATTAGTAATTACACTTAAACAGCTAATGTGAGACGAAACTGCCTGCACGCTTCTCCTGTACTATACGGTAATTCCTCTACTATGCGACAGTAAGTCGCGTGGTTATGACACAATCGTTAGCCTATTTTTACAAAAACGTCTGCTACGGAGCCATAACGTGAGATACAAGTTAATGGAGCCTTTTATACATTGTCGTGTTTCTTTAGAAAAAACAATAGACAAATTGAGTCTTTAAACACTTCAGATGCAAAGTTATTCGCTGTCAAAGTGGCGAAAAAATGAATGGCAGTCAATGGAATGCTAACGGGAGGTGATGGCTTTGTAGCATAAAAATGGCGCCATAGGGTCTTCGCGGTCCGAGGAGAAGCTTACCTCCTTGGTTCTAACCTCCGGTGGATTTGTGAGGACTATGGTTAACTGCTCCTCAGATCTCTGCAGGGTAAATCCAGACAGCTAGCTAGACTATCTGTCCAATCTGAGTTTTCTGTTGCACGACTAAAACTACTTTTGAACGTACACTTTCCACCAAACTTCCCGAGGCTATTTGGCAGCGGCTCCGTGCAGAGCTTAGCGCCGCCCATGACGATTGTGATTGGTTTAAAGAAATGCCATTAAACCAGAGGCCGTTTTTCCGACTAGCCAGACCCTCCTCCGCAGCGCCTTGGTTAGTTAATTTATTAACTTAAGTTATGCAACAAACATTCTTATTTTAACCACAGTCTTTTCCTAAACATAACCAATCAGTTTCCTTTTATTTTATTCACCAAGTTAGCCATGTGTTTAAAACTGATGAGTCGGAAATGAGAACAGGGCGTTAAATGATGCGCATAATTTAAAAGTGGCATGCTATTTACAGTAGAGGTCGAGCGATTAATCGGCCGATTTTTGGCATTTTTTTACATAATCGGCATCGGCCAATATCCCAGTATATCAAGCCGATTAATAGGCAGGCGCATCTGCGGGCAGCCTAGTGTTAAAAACATGAAGAGGCGACATTTTTTACAGCGCACCCAGACCAGCTGCCTCCAGCCCCTCCCCTCGTGAAGTCTTGTGCCGTGTGTCGCACTGTCCCTTCAGGCTCAGACGCTACCGTTCGTAGTAGCATATTGCTGGTGTTCTTGCCTTGGGATTAACTGTACTAATAAAACCGTACAAAATACCGCGGCCACACCTCTGTGGAAGCTCCCCGAATGTCATTTATCAGACTCTGGTTGTTACCCCTGTCCGTGGCAGTCTCATATAACGGAGCTAACTGGAGCTAACCGCTAATGGCGCTAGCACTAACCGCTAACGGAGCTAACCGCTAACGGAGCTAATCGTTGCTAACAGAGCCTTCAGTTCTCCGTGCCTGTATCCATTAACTGCATCTCTGGACTCGAGCACGAATAAAACCTTTCATTTTAATACATTGGCTGGACGAGTTTTAAATTACAACTAAGAGTTGTTTGAAGAAGAAGATCCTAATGAGTGCAACAGGACACGTAACAGTAGGATCCCCAAAACACAGATAACACACTTCAACAAATGAACAATGATCTAACAAACAAGGTGAACAGGAACTGACTTCAGATAGCCCTAGTCTTATGTGATTCAACAGGAGTTAGGAGGAAATAGAGTAGAGATTAATATGTCACTTTCTGTGAAGCTTGCAGATTTGTATTCTCAGAAGTTTAATAGGCCTAAGTGCTGCTAAGTGCACTAAACTTTATTTTTTCATTTAAAAGTTTATTTGACAAAGTTTATTTTCTTCTTACCTGTTTCGTTTATTTAATATTTTTTTGATACATTATTTATACAATATACAGTATGTTTTTACATTATAGGCTACATTTTTAAATGAAGTGTAGATTGGTGAAGTGTTCAATAAATGTTTTTGTTGAGAAATTCTGTGTAGCCTATATTAGTGTTACATTTTATCTTTCAAATAGAGGTTTAAAAACAAGCACATATCGGCCAAAATAAATCTGCAGCATTTATCGGCCATCGGCTGACCCTGATTTCTAAAGATCGGCATCGGCCAGAGAAAACCCATATCAGTCGACCTCTACAGTAGAGTATGAGTGAATATCTAACTACAGTCAAATATAAACTTTATACCTTTAACTAAATCACTAAACCACATCATTTCCTGCTGTCTACACATTCCTTCCTGTGTGTTTTCGCTTTCTTTTCTTTTTTTTCCATTTGCTTGCAGTAAACTGTTCCCATGTCTTTGTTCTCTCACTGTTTGCAATGAGGAGCATCCTTGACTTTCACTGACTCTGTGTTTTGCTGATGTTTGACTGAGTGAGTCCTGCTCTGCCACCCGGACCCCTTTGGAGAAAAACTGAAAGCTGCGACCAAAGATCTCTCCAGATTGGCAGATTTCAAAGTGCTGGCATGGAATGAAAGTCAGGGAGCGGCCCATTTTTTGATGGACTAAATATTTATTCAGTGCAGAATAGCAGACTCAAAACAGAGCTGCTTGACTCTTCTTTTTGTGTTTGAGACTCAAACACACAGTGAAGTCACTATTGAGCTCTTCTGGCATCACTTGTATTTGTGTGAGAGAGAACAAAACAATCTCTTTAAAATTCCATTGTGAGGCTTAAATGCTGCCAAGACGCCGCGCACACACCAGGGCGAATATATCGGCAGCCGCTGTTGCAGGTTGCTGATGGTGACTGGTTGAAAAATTTTAACATATCACCCATTCCTACCTGCGGTTTTCCCGCCCCTGTCAGACTCCTTTGCTGGGAGGAGAGCGAAGGCCAGCTCCTCCGGTAATGGATAAGCTAGGCCTAGCTAGCTAGCTATCTAACCCGCCTCTGGAGCTAGCGCTGCCGCTGGCCACCAGTCGGCTGTTCGGCTCATTTTCTCTAACCAGGGTGGCACTAAAGCATTGTGGAGTTAGTAAGCTAGCTAGCTAACTAGCCAGCCATCCGCGATAAACATTAAATTCACTATTGTTTCCGCTGTTTATTTGCCACCACAATGCGTGCGCAACTGCAGTGACGTAACCATGCCGTCCACTTCAAAATAGTCTATTCAGTCTAAACCACAGAAATGTTAGATTGGTGCTTTTTTGTCAGTGTTTTAAATACATTTCATTTCATCCATGTTGCAGACACTTTTGTAAAAAGGGACAATTTCTTTCACCTACATATACAAACGAGAGCACTGACCTGTGTAGTACTGTAGCTACTCCCCACTGCGTAGGAACCAATTCTGGATGCTATCAGAGTTTAGAGTATGTTAGCGCTCTGTTAGGCTCTTTATGGGGGAAAATACTTCAGAAACCTAAAAGCCCTTCTCTCTTGTAATGGTAAAGGTCCCATGGCATGAAAATTTTACTTTATGAGGTTTTTTTTTAACATTAATATGCGTTCCCCCAGCCTGCCTATGGTCCCCCAGTGGCTAGAAATGGTGATAGGTGTAAACCGAGCCCTGGGTATCCTGCTCTGCCTTTAAGAAAATGAAAGCTCAGATGGGCCGATCTGGAATCTTCCCTTTATGACGTCATGAGGGGAAAGGTTACCTCCCCTTTCTCTGCTTTGCCCACCCAAAGAATTTGGCCCGCCCATGAGAAAGAGAGAGACATCATGGCTTTCAAACAGCAAAGTGGCAGTTGGTCAAGGCCACACCCCCACTTTAAGCACTATGTATATGTGCATGTAGCAATCAAGTGCATGTTCAGGACCCCTTTTACAAGATTCTTATTTTAAAACGAGTCAGATGGAAGCAGTAAAAAGGCAGCCAGACACAATTATCAGCAAACTCACTAGGCTAACATTAGCTTAATTATCTAGCTAGCTACAGTTCATGGCTAAAAACGAGAAGCCTGCTTTTGTCTGCCTCTGTCTGAAATCAAGAACCCATTGTTTAAAAAAATAATTTTGATGCTAAAGCCGCCATTGTAGACTGCACTTTCCTTCTTGCAGAACACAAAAAGTTTAAACTAAGGGGGCTGGGCAGAAGTAAATGATGACTGTTGGTCAAGTAAGTTTTGACTTGTTGGTTATGCTACATGACAACTCCAGGGCATTCACTAACAGTTGAACCACAGTCTTTGCCCCCATCCAAACAATCATTCAAGAGAGGAAACGTCTGTTCACTGTAACAACTAAAAACCTCCTCAGTTACAGTGCCGTGTAAATGCTTGTGATCGGTATTTTTAGCATGCTGGGACTCAGATGGCAGAGCGGTCACTCTGCTGTTGTGTGTGTTGCGAATGACTGAACTAGTTTTAATCCCACACAACAGGAACAGGATCAAAGCTGAACAGGCTCAAATAAATCTCATTCCCAGAACAGGAGGAGGGGCAGTAGCATCTGATCTGCGGTCAGCTCTGTGAATGGAGGCTTGGATGTGGGATGGTGCTGGTTTTGGCTTTTGTTTACATGCTTACGTTCAATTCTCAGCCAACAAGTTTGAACCACATTTCTGCTCAGTAGGAACATCTTTCGGCAATAAGCTAGTCAAGGATGACTTTGTTTACTGCGTGTTTGTGATTTTCATTTAGTAAAATAAGTTATTTTTAGATGAGTGCACACACACGATTCCCTCCTGCAGCTGTTTGGTGGTGATGTTTGTATTGAGATGTTGATTAGTGTTTCTTTGACTACCGTGCCACTGACATAAACACTACATATCTGCACTGAAGCGTGAGGTTCCCTGGACTTTTTTGAGAGACAGTGAGATAATGTCAGCCTGGACAGAGGCAGCAGATGTTTCCCATCCAGACGCCTTGTTTAGACAAAGTCTGACGGCTTACAGGTCGGTGTGAATTTACAGGGAAAAGCCATCCTGTCTAATACCTCAGAGTGGATTTATCCTCAGATATCACTCATCATACAGATGTGTATATGCAGGTATATGGCTCGGTTTCACAACACTTTGAGCAAAATCTGAATAGAGACAATTACGGCTGATGGAATTCTTTCTTTCTGAAAGTGTAATGGAGAATCGATAACTAGGACTGTAACTGTAGCTGGTTGGGAATAGGTGACCACTGTGGTGCATCGGTAAGAATGCAGTCAAATGTTCTGATGCTCTTCAATAGATTTATTAGCAGATGATTGTCTGTCTTCATGAGTGTATGTGTGGTTCTACAATAAACAACAAAAAAAGGGAAATATCAGCATACAAGTAAAACAACAGCGCTGACAGGATGCAATTAGTAAGACTAATAAATGGTAATTAGTATAACTTTTACTTCAGGTAGCTATAGCTGCTTATATCAAATAACCAAAGAATATACCAGATAACAGCGGCCTTCTTACTGCTGGGTCTCAGTAACAGCAACCCAAACATAGTTCTCTACTACACACTATGGTAAACACTCTATAATAATAGTGCAGTGTCATGTGAGTGCACACATAAGCACAATAGTAATGTAACACTTATAATACTAGGCATTATCATGCTGCTAGCGAAATTTATGCTAACATACTGCATTTCAACTGAGTATCCCAGAACAGATAACATTCATATAAACCTAAGGGACCGAAAATACACATGTAAAAAACATTTATACCAGCGTACTCACATGTCTCTGAACGCACACATGCACAGATGGCAACACAGACGACAACGATACACCCAGAAATATCTACATGTGCTTCTCCCGGCCACTCTCACTACTAACTCAAAAACGAAACTTTTCAGCCAGCGCAAACAGGTGTCCTCTCTGTAACCCCAAAACAAAGGCGCTGATTGGCTGATCCCCGTTACCCCGAACATAAAGTAGCAAGTCCTTCTTAACAGAAAGTGAATGTGCAACTTATAAATACAATATGTAACCTTATACTACCGTGACCTACAAGACAATAGTTTGCCTTGAAATTGTCATGTTGCTGTTTTCTTACTTAAAGCTATTGTGCGTAGTTTCCCCCAAGAGGAATTCTAAGAAATAACATCAAAACTGTCGGCGCGTCCACATGATACAAGCCTTCCGTGATCGCACACCACCCCCACACTTTAGCCAATAGGACACGGAGGATTAAAAAAACATGATGGACTCTTCAGAAGAGATAATTAACTTTGCTTGTTTTTCTGCGTGCAAAAGTCGCCGGACGACACCAGTTTCTGAACATAGCCATGCTGAGAAATTCAGAGAGAGAGAGTTGTGTGTAGCTGATAGTCTTAATTAGCTTTGTAGCAACTCATTTGGCAACGGCTTGAATGTAATGGACGTTCATTAATATCAAAAAGTCACGCGCTAATACTTTAATTCGATTAATTAAGATTAAGTAATGTGTTCATGGTGAAGGTCGTCACTTTGACTGTCCTCATATTGTCCTCACAGTAAATGTGCACTGGTATTCAGAATCGGAAACAGTTTATTGTCAAGTATCGGTTTGCACATACAGGGCATTTGATTTGGTGCATAACAATGAACATAGTGAAGAAGTATAAAGAGATAATATAAAAGTAAGAAAATAGAATATGAAAAAAGAACATACGTAAAAATATATCTAATTAAAGTGTCTGTTTTAAATGTGTACAGTTGTGCAGGTATGTGCAAAGTATTGTCCAAAAAGATGTGCAAGAGGGGAGATAGTAATGATATGTGTTAATGTCACGCATAACGTCAGGAGTGGATCAGGATAAGAGTCAGTGTCATGGGGGTGCCGGGCCTTGTTGATGAGGCCAGCTGCAGTTGGGAATAAAGTGTTTTTGTGGTGTGGGGTTTTGGTCCTGATGGACCACAGCCTCCTGCAGGAGTGGAGTGTTTTAATGAGTTTGTTTCCGAGGTTGGAAGAGTAATGAAATCTCCACTTTTGAACAAAATTGAAAGTTTAAGTTATGGTGCAAATGTCTATATTATGGGGTGGGTTGCACTGGGCAGTTTTGATTATTGGGAGGGTTGGGGGGGGGTTGTAAACTCCACCATCCTCCCCCTGTAAATTACGCCTATGGCAGAATATGTTCAACACATCCTGTAACTCTGCACACTCTGGTGTTGACATCTTGTTGCAGAAAGTGTACTGATTTACTCGTCCAGCCAGTTGAGAGCAGCATGTGGCTGTTTGCTTTCTGTACATAAACTCTTGCTGCAGATGTTCAGCCTGTTATACAGTATTCAAACAGCGCAGTAAATGTAGTGGATGGTATTTACTAGAGGCTTTAAGTGGCTTCTTGCGTTTGTTATTTTCTCTTATGGGAAAGCGGCTGGTGAAATGACTGTGGTGGTTGCAAGTAATGAATAGCTCTTAACGATGAGTTTGGACAACACATACTTCATGACTCGACTGCTTGACTGTACACTCTGGGAAGCTGCGTTGTTTTTGGAGGCTTTCTAACCTGAGTGTTACACACCGTGTAATTCTCTCATACCTTCCTGCCCGCTGTAAATCAAAGTTGTTGTTCTCTTTGTTCATACATACTGTACATCAAACCTTCCCAGCCTCTGCAAGAGTGCCTTTTCTCTACGTGATTCTACTCCAGCCATTAAGCCAGCGCCACATCCAAAACGTGTCATAACATCACATAAATGTATACGGCAATGTGTTGCCAGGTGACGGACGACAGCTTGAGATGAAAGCAGAAAGTGCCCGCAGGGTCTACTAAAGACTTTCAGGCTCTCAAAACATAAGAGCATGTCATGTCAGCCAGCGGGCACATATACTATACTGTACCTCCACTTCAAATACCACCCATGATGCATGCTGGGATGGTGCCATGTTGTTGCATGTGTAGACAATCAGAGAATTCTCATTTTGTATTTCATACATTTCTTTTTCTTGTGTCTTCATGTCTGGATTAAAATGAAATGTATGTATGAGATGCATGTTTGCATCTGCTTTCAGATCTGCAACAGCGATGAAATCATAGGATACCTGTGAATTGAAAACAAAATAAATATTTATACAGTTAACATGCGCCAAAGAGACATAAATTGATCATAGACATATGCTGCATTCATGTGGTGTCAGAATAAATGAAAAAAAATGACTTCCTGACTGGGAAAAATTGCCCCCCTGCAAGTCGGAACCACAACTCAGACAGTCGGCGAATATTTTGGTACATGACTTGCCAAGTTGTCGTCATATTACGCAAAAAAAACATGGTGCACGAAAGTAAATGTTGGGTTGATGGTAAGAAACTTTTCTTTAACTCGCGGATAAAAAACTAATTCTCACATGTAAATTGTAACCATTAGTTGCTATTATGGAGTTATTTTTGTTTCTTTATAATACAAGCAAAAATAAAAGGTTTGAGAGCAGATTTTGGTTACACTTTACTTGAAGGTATTTACATAAGAGTGACATGACACTGTCATAAACATTATAAACAAGTCCCAAACGTTTATGACATAACGCTTCTTTTAGTGTCATTCGGTTTTTGTCATGACAAGTTATGGTTAGGGTTAGAGTTATGTAGATACCTTCAAGTAAAGTGTTACCCATATTTCTCTCACTGCAATCAAAAACCAAGTTTGACTTTCTTGAAAAGTATATTAGCATTAACCCTGATAACAAGTCAGGTAAAGCAATATTATAGTGGTTTTAGGCAATGTACTGGTGCAGTACCACGTCTGGGACACACTGAGAGGGTACATCTCAAGGGGGGTTCTCCTAATAAATACATTTTAACACAAAATACATGCCATCTTCTTTGTAGCGTCCATGCTGTTTCTACATTACGACTTAAAACTAATGAACACGCGTGAGACTGGGTTGGAACACACTGAAGTTGGGAAAAACGACTTCCCAACTTGGGAAATGGGACCATCCGAGGAGCATGTGAATGCACCGATAGATTAAAGCTTTAGGAGTTGCTGGACTCCATCTTTACTGAACATAGTATAAACTGACCTGCTTTCACCATGTGGTGTGTGTGTGTACAGCTACTACATACAGATTACAATATAACAGTAAATCTGTACGTATATGTACGACTTTATGTCAATCAGATGAAAGACTATTTAAACAATGTCAACAGTGACTTTATACTGTACTAAACTAACTCTGGCCAGTACCTCAGAACATAACAACATGCACACTATACTGTCAATTTGTTACTGTTTATACTGATGTTCTTTGCAATTCTTCATGATTCTTCTCTTGGTTTTCTATGTGATGCAGAAAAACGTTTCTTACTCCACGTTACTGCTGTGTAAGTTGGGAAGACATTATGATTGAAAATAAGTCAAACAACTTGAGTTAAATGAGAAATGTTGCGGGAGGTTTATTCGAAAAAAGAATCACCTCTCTGTCATTACACTGTTTTAATCCTTGTGTTGTTCCTTTTCCAAAGTTTTTATATCAGAAATATGGGTTTTTTGCAACCAAATTGACCAAAAATAACACGGATGCATCGATGTATGTCGTAGGTAAAGTTAATAATTACTTTAATTGCATTTTGGGTGTTTTATTCAATTTTGTAGCACATGAAAACATTTTTTTAAATGGTTTCAAAACAGTGTCCTGACTAAACTTGGACAGATACCTGTCTGATATCCACTCAACATCCTCTGTTCTTAACTTTGTCAAAAATAATTCATAATTTCTGGTGTAATGTTATATAAAGTACACTGTAAAACATTACAGACCCATTTAGTTATGTCCATTTATTTCTTATTTTTAACTGAACGAGCTTATACAAGTTGTGGATTTTGAACTCAATTTTATGAGTTTTTGAAAGTTAAACTTTGGGTCGAATATTTTAATTTTTTGTCAGATATGTATGTGTTGATTGAACTTGGGTATGTAAGTTAAGTTATCAGTTGAAAAAAAAAGCAGCTGTGTGTGTTGCAACAAAGAAGAGTTGCCTTTCACGGCAAAGTTAAAACATGGACACAATAAATTAATTATACACCACAGATAAGTGATATAGCCTATTCAAATGTCAACTAAAATATAACATGTGATGTGGCCAACAAGAAAGCACCTGTGTCACCAGCGGAGGGAGTACCTGTCAACGGCTTGTGAATTGTGAATTTGGCATTTCACTCTTCTCAAATTGAAATGGAAAGTACTTTTCAAAAGTCAAACGTTTAGCTCCGCCCACATTTAGCCCAACCCCGATCTGCGTACTGCAGTCATGTGCAATTGGTTCATTGACTGGTAAATTCCCATGATGCAAGGCGGTAAGTAGAGTTGTGTTAAAATTTGCTGAAAAGTTTGCAGTTTGTTCGAAATACAAATGTAACTTTATGAATTCCGTTTATTAAACGTGTCTGCTTAGAATGTAGTGTTTTGTTGCCTAGTAATTGTCATTGTTCTGCTGGTTTACATTTGTAACCATGAGTTAAGTGACTGTTACCTTTGATAAGAAGAGCTGGAGTATTAATACATTGCACTTAATGTCACAACTACTGGCTGGCAGGCAAGAACATCATTCTATAATGTATATTTGTTAGAAGAGTGAATTTGCTCAAGAATCAATTTGTTAGCTGAAAGCCTACTGTGAAATTTAACACAGGTGTCAGCAAAAGACTGGTTAAAACAAGACAGATAAGAAGAGACATTGCAACCATGTTTACAAATATACATTGTAACGCTGGCGGCACAGATTACGCAGACGCAGACCGCTACGATTGACTGACACACACACTCACACACACACACACACACACACACACACTGTTAAAATCATACGCTGGACGCTCTATTAGTCTTTTTACATGGGTTTAGTTAATGATCGGCCTATAATAAGACCACGTCGGTTATGTAATCGCTGACAACCGGGACGTCTGGTCACCCTACATGATACATAGCCTAGTGTTGGCAGAAGGTTGAAAAAAACAAACTACTTATCAAGCTGTCATTCGCCAGCAAGCAGGGTGTACGTATTCAGATGAAGACTTCATCACACGACAGAACAGATTAGCAAACGTTAGCGGGTAGCTAGCTAACTACACTCACCTTTGCTTTGATTATGAAGATATTCCTATTTTTCACCTCCCATACGACAGCGTTGTTAACCCATCCACTCTTGAAAAAAAAGATAGCTATCTGTACCTTTGTAGGCTTTAATTTTTTTGTGCGGTGTAAGGTGACGGATTCTCTATAAGATAGATGTAAATATCTCCAAACTCCAAGTCTGGTAGAGACTTTGCCAGCTTCAAAGCAATGAAAACATCAGCGGGTGCTGTGTATGGATCACAAGTTCCGAGTGACACATGGTGTGACATATGGTCTAAATAGTTGATTGATTGTAGTATTGGAAATCTGCAAGGCTGCAATTCCCGTGGCTGGCCACTGTTCATCGCCATTCTATCAGCGTTTCTTGCCCGCCAGGTATCCATGGTAATGACGTCACTGCAAAGTATGAATTGCAGCATTAGACTGAGCTGTAATAGGCTTTCTTCAGCCATTAATCTGCAGCATGTCACTAGTGGCCCTTTTATGTCAAGTGACTCAAGATCAGCGGCTTTAGAGAGGCCCCTATTTCGCACGGGGCCCTGGGGCAGCCGCACCCACGCTATCTCTGCTATAAATGTGGTTATGTTGTATTAACTTGAAACTGTGAGTTGTAATAAAGCAGAAAAGTATGTCTGTTATATTAGGCAAGGAAGATTTCCTGCATTATTAAAGAAAATAAATTATTTGTTTTAACTTAAAGTATGAAGTTAAACCAAGTAATACAAAGTAAAATCAACTAAAAGAACAACTTTAACAAAACTAGAACACTGTAGTTACATCAACCTCATTAACTTGAAATGTCTTGCAGTGTAGGTGTATTGACCATGAATGAAAAAAAGCGTTGAAAAAAATCTATTAAAAAAGCACCAAAAGCGTTGACAAAATGCGACTAAAACGTCAGAAAATGCACCAAAAAAAAGTTATTTTTCAATTTTGACCCGGAAGGACAACAACTTCATGGTCGACTGGAAGACAACACAAGGGTTAACTGGTGGACAAGGAGGACTGTGTCTTTATGTTTCCAACAGAATGGCGAGTCTCTACATAAACTCGTTGACCACCACATGTCTCACTCTACTCTTAACGAGCTCGTTAGTGTAAACCAGTGACAGCTGGTGCGGAGTCAACAGTAGTCTGAAGCAGACCATATCATTATTACATTAAGAGCTCGGAATGAGGACCAGCAGAATTTTAAATCATATTTGAAAACCAAACAACACACTATCGTGGTAAGAAAATGTTTGATTTGCTGTTCTTCGTCTGCACTGATACATTTGAACCAATAACAAGCTCTCTAGGTCCCAATAATGTAATATCTTACTTAAAGGTGCTGTAGGTAGGACTGTGAAGATCCAGGACTTAGCCAAAGAATTTGAACATCAACAACTTCTCAGTCCCTCCCCCCTTTCCGCTAAAGCCCAAAACAGTCTCCTAAGCCCCTCCCCCCTCAAGGGAGAATGAATGCTTGTGCCTGAGCAGTGATTGACACACAGTTAGACACCCACCCTGGCCCTGATTGGTGCATCTGAACAGGGAGCTGTGGATTTTTGCAAATCGCACTACAGGCTGTAGGTGGTGCCAGAGGAGCTGGATTATTTTTTAAATTACCTGCTTAATGTAGTTCTATCATTTTATTGTACTTTTTTTCTTCATGTAGGAGTTAACGTAAATTAACTTATGCAGACCACAAACACAAAGGGCTGGAGTTTGATTCTTAATAATGCCGTTTTGGAATCAGAATTGCAATTGTCACGGCATAACAAACCCTGGGAAACTTGCTTACTCTTGGTATGTCTAGGATTTATAACACTGGCACATGTGATGTGATACTAGGAATTGAACGCTTAGCCGCCCGACTGACAGGGAATGGTTTGAGGCCTACCTTGGCTCACCGTTTTCCGGCTCGACCTCTTCAGCTTCGGCGCCGGCTAGCCCGCTCCTCTTTGTTCGTCGTTCAGTGCAGCGTCCAAGGCCGGGCAGGAAGCATAACGGCTAACGTAGGCTCACTGTATTCCGGACACTTCCGACGCATCATGGTATTCAGGACACTTGGCTTTTTTCCTGCAAATTCTATAAATTAATACTTCATTTTATGGGCAATACATACATATATGTCATCCTTGTCTCCTCCTCTTTAAACTCTGACCAACCTCCAGTTTGCAAAGTCAATTGAAGAATCTGTGTTAGTTACTAAAGTGTGCCTGTGAGCGTTCAGAAAATGGCAAGGGGAGGTTTTTGGCCAGGATGACAGGCAGAGGGGAAAGACTTAAAGGTGCCGTAGGTAGGAGTGTGAAGATCCAGGACTTAGCCAAAATTTTTTAACATCAACAACTTCTCAGTCGCTCCCCCCTTTCAGCTAAAGCCCAAAACAGTCTCCTAAGCCCATCCCACCACAAGGGAGAATGAACGCGTGTGCATGAGCAGTGATTGACACACAGTTAGACACCTCCCCCCCCCCCCCCCGGCCCTGATTGGTGCATCTGAACAGGGAACTGTGGATTTTTGCATATCACACTACAGGCTGGAGGTGGAGCCAGAGGAGCCAGATTCTTTTGTTTTACCTGCTTCATGTAGTTCTACTCAAACATAGGGTCAATTTCAGCAAAGAAAGTTAGTTTTATAAGTACCTACTGCACCTTTAAGATCGCAAAGTACTGGTTCAAAGCATGATAACCCAGCATCAAAATGACAGAAATGTTCTTAAGGCCTCATAGAATATCTATGAGTTAGTTTTTGCACATATTTTGACTTTTTTGATTAAGCTTTTTTTGACTACTCTTTAAGCAAATGAAAGCGGGATAATGTCACCAATTACTGCAAATGAGTGACATAACTTTTGAGGTTAGCGCTAGCTACTTTCATTGGAAAATAGTTGGCAATGCTGCTCTGAACAAATGACAGAAAGAAAATGGTAGAAATTTTGAAGGGAATTGATATAGCTTGATTGGTCTTTGGTGTTTTTTTGCCCCCAACGTCTCCTCCCAGGCAGTGCGGCAATGGTTATGTTTAGGGTTAAGGTTAGAGTTAGCTGCCTGGAAGGTGCCGTTGGAGGCAAAAAACACCATCGAGCCCAAGATTTCAACATTACCACTTTGGGTGTTGCCATATTTAGTTATGTTTATGTTGTGCAAAATCGGAAGTTCTTCAAAAATTGAAATAAATTCTGAGCTGCTCTGCTAATGGATACACAATTTAATTCTCCAGTTACAACAACATCATTTCAAGATTTAAGTAAAAGTTTTTACCACACAGCAACTACCCACTTCAATAACTTTCTGGCTGCAGCTGTGTTCAGGCTGCATGTAATGTACGTGATGTTTCACACCACCACAGTCTTGCCTTTCATCAGTGCTGCTGAGTGAAACCCAGTCCACCCATCAAGTTCCACCATTCATACTGGCAGGCTGCCAAGCTCAGTAAAAATCTGATAGAGAGAGAGGTAGGGGACAGGGGGTGTAGAACGGCAACTCTACTCTACCCCCCTCCCCTCCACCCATACCCCCCCACACTCACACACCTCCTAAATAATTTCTTTGAGGAGTGGTAAAGTGCCTTTTCAGCTCCTTCGGCCTCTTATGACAGAGCAGCACACTGTAGGCTGCCAAAATCACACACACACACACACACACACACACACACACACACACTCAGAGCATATACAGTGAGGAAAATAAGTATTTGAACACCCTGCTATTTTGCAGGTTCTCCCACTTGGAAATCATGGAGGGGTCTGAAATTGTCATCGTAGGTGCATGTCCACTGTGAGAGACATAACCTAAAAAAAAAAAATCCAGAAATCACAATGTATGATTTTTTAACTATTTATTTGTATGATACAGCTGCAAATAAGTATTTGAACACCTGTCTATCAGCTAGAATTCTGACCCTCAAAGACCTGTTAGTCTGCCTTTAAAATGTCCACCTCCACTCCATTTATTATCCTAAATTAGATGCACCTGTTTGAGGTCGTTAGCTGCATAAAGACACCTGTCCACCCCATACAATCAGTAAGAATCCAACTACTAACATGGCCAAGACCAAAGAGCTGTCCAAAGACACTAGAGACAAAATTGTACACCTCCACAAGGCTGGAAAGGGCTATGGGGAAATTGCCAAGCAGCTTGGTGAAAAAAGGTCCACTGTTGGAGCAATCATTAGAAAATGGAAGAAGCTAAACATGACTGTCAATCTCCCTCGGACTGGGGCTCCATGCAAGATCTCACCTCGTGGGGTCTCAATGATCCTAAGAAAGGTGAGAAATCAGCCCAGGACTACACGGGAGGAGCTGGTCAATGACCTGAAAAGAGCTGGGACTACCGTTTCCAAGGTTACTGTTGGTAATACACTAAGATGTCATGGTTTGAAATCATGCATGGCACGGAAGGTTCCCCTGCTTAAACCAGCACATGTCAAGGCCCGTCTTAAGTTTGCCAATGACCATTTGGATGATCCAGAGGAGTCATGGGAGAAAGTCGTGGTCAGATGAGACCAAAATAGAACTTTTTGGTCATAATTCCACTAACCGTGTTTGGAGGAAGAAGAATGATGTGTATCATCCCAAGAACACCATCCCTACTGTGAAGCATGGGGGTGGTAGCAGCATGCTTTGGGGGTGTTTTTCTGCACATGGGACAGGGCAACTGCACTGTATTAAGGAGAGGATGACCGGGGCCATGTATTGCGAGATTTTGGGGAACAACCTGCTTCCCTCAGTTAGAGCATTGAAGATGGGTCGAGGCTGGGTCTTCCAACATGACAATGACCCGAAGCACACAGCCAGGATAACCAAGGAGTGGCTCTGTAAGAAGCATATCAAGGTTCTGGCGTGGCCTAGCCAGTCTCCAGACCTAAACCCAATAGAGAATCTTTGGAGGGAGCTCAAACTCCGTGTTTCTCAGCGACAGCCCAGAAACCTGACTGATCTAGAGAAGATCTGTGTGGAGGAGTGGGCCAAACTCCCTCCTGCAGTGTGTGCAAACCTGGTAAAAAACTACAGGAAATGTTTGACCTCTGTAATTGCAAACAAAGGCTACTGTATCAAATATTAACATTTGATTTTCTCAGGTGTTCAAATACTTATTTGCAGCTGTATCATACAAATAAATAGTTAAAAAAGTCATACATTGTGATTTCTGGATTTTTGTTTTTAGATTATGTCTCTCACAGTGGACATGCACCTACGATGACAATTTCAGACCTCTCCATGATTTCCAAGTGGGAGAACCTGCAAAATAGCAGGGTGTTCAAATACTTATTTTCCTCACTGTACGTGCATGAATGTGATGATTACTGTAAACACTATCTATTTCTCAGTTACCAAAGGAAGCACTGAAAAACAGTGAAACATGCTCAGTAAAGTTAAAACTATAGGGAGGGCAGAGGAAAATGGCTCCACAAGCTGAGACAAGCTCAGAGACCTCGGAGCACTTCACTAATCATTATATATTCGCAGGTACAGAGGAGCCACTCACTGCTGACGCAAACAATTCTATTAAATGTATATGTTTACTGTCCGGATGCCATACTGTTTTTCTGATCCTAACTAGTCGTTTTGGTGGCTGAACTTAACTGTCAAGACCGCTGTCATGACCGTCACCTCACAGTGACCGGTTGCCCTTTTAAAGTGACCTTTTGTTGGCTAAACGTGTGTAGTAATTTCGTAGGATATCATACAAATTGTTTCGCATACATTTAAGTACAAAGTAAGTTTTTGACTTAATCCCCATACACCGTCCTGCTGTCACAAATACTCACTTTAAATGCACTATTCCATTTCCGTTTGTTTGATTAAAACTACAGTGACCAGCTGTTTTGGGAACTTAGTGAGTCTTTTTATTTTGAAATGAAACTTTATATTTGTGATAGATTCCTGTCATCAGTGTGAACTAATGGGCTTGTTGCTGAGTGCCACAGATAGGCCTGGGAAATTGTAAAAACACATTTAAGTAAATGGACTTAACATCTTGTTTTTTTCTATTTATGGGATTGTTTGACAACAATAAAAATATAGAATATTGCCACCTTTATTTGTTGAAGATATGGTTTGATATGAACATTTTCAGATCATGTCACGCAACTATATTTCTACTTGAGATAAATATTGTAGTCATCTTTATTCCATGATGATTAACCCAACATATTTGTTATTAGGCAGACGAGACGACAGGACACCCTGAGTGACAGACCTGCTCTCTGTAGCCGCTCTGCTGAGTGCCGCTGCCTGTGTGATGTAGATTTATGGCGCTGCAGGCTCATGTTGTCTGCAAGTCAACATTTGTTGGTTAGTAAATCAATCCTTTGGCATCTGTAATGGGCTTCAAATGACTGCAACATTACATCCTGTGTTGGTAAGTGGTCTAATATGGTATAATGTTTATGGCTACATGACCCTGTGTGGTCAAAAAACCAGCTAACAAGTAGTAACAGATCCTGACAGGGAGACGGATAAGACTGCTTTAACGTCCCTGCTGCTCTGTTTCCTCTGTTATGTCTGCACGGCTCCAGATGATAGTTCAAGGTTGTGTGTTGAAATTGTGGCAAAGCACAGATGAATTATCTCCGCCTTGGCTGAGCTTAAAGGGACTGTGACACACCAAGGTGGAGACGGAGCTCCGAGTTCAAAGAGAGGCCATATGGTTGCTAAGTCATCCCATTTGTCCTGCGGCACAAGCCGTGTAGGAAACTGGAGAAGACCTGCCTGTTACTGCCTCATACATCACGAGATGTGCTCCAACTGTAAAACAAAACCTGCTAAAAAGGGATGTTATGTGGTCCTTTAAATGGAAAGCTCAGTGAGAGACAAAGGAGATGTCTGAGGGATACAGTTTCACTTAGTTCACTTACAAAAGAGAGGGGATTTTAAAACATCCCTGTGAAAAGCGCAAGCTGGTATGGAGTGATTAACACACAAAGGTGTACGGACATGTAGATGAGGTGTTTCTCCCTGAAGCAGTCCCCTGGTGAAACGGTGGCGTCACAGAGCAGAGGAAGGTGAGGAGAGGTTGACGGGATGTGGGGAGAGAAGACGAATGAGGAAAGAATGAGTAAGGCAGGGACGCTTGAGGTCAGTGAAACTGTGAAGTTACGCTCAAAGACAAGCAACGTAAAAGTATATAACATATATAATAGTTTGGAAACTACAGTGACAGTCAATGGAACTAAAATATATAAAATAAAATACCATTAGTATGATAATTGACTATAAACTTCACCCTATAATAATAATAATCCTGTGATGCAATCCTTTTACTCACCTGGAAGCACAAAACAATCCTCAAAATGTATTTTAAGTTGAATTTTTAAGAATCTCCAATTCATAATATTGAGGGATATTTAGACTATTAATGGGGTAATCCATGTTTCATTTACTTTTGGTCTTTGTATAAAAATACCTTGTTCCTTAGAAGGTGTCCGAGAAATTCTTAAAGTTCTCTTAAAAATGACAGAGTCGATGTGATGAATCAAATCTCTTTTGCTGACTTCACGACAAGGTTGATTCACTCGTTCATTCTGTTGCAATTTGTCCTACCTTTTTCATAAAATGACTGGACTATTAGCCCTTCCTCAGTACAATGGCCCTTTAATGTGAACTCTCAGTTGACTCCCAGCTGACTTTCTCTTCTTCTTATTATTCTTCTGAAAACCTCACAACTTAAATCAATACATTGATTAAATCTAAAAATCTAAATTGGTCCTTCCCAGAGTACAGAGTTTGCCTACTTGCACTGGACCATTGTTTAATTTTGTTAGGCTATCATTTACTAGAATTACGGTTTTTATCCCACAGCCCTGTGAAGCAGCTCCTCTTCTCTTCACCTTCATGGTTTCTGTAGGAAACTTATGTGTCACCTCTGACTTCAGAGGAGCTGCTGGGCTGTGATTGGACGAGAGAGGCGCGTTCACCGCAGGAATGCAACGTTCAGGTAGAGCGAGAGAGAGAGAGAGAGAGAGAGAGACAACAGCACAGCGTTCACACAGCAGCCAGGGACGGTGGACTATAGTGGAGTGCTGCCGGTGGCTCTCTGTGCTCTATCGGGCTTTTCTTCCGTACGTTGGACCTGTTCGGACTAAAGAGAAGAAACCACTACTGGAGCTGAGCCAGGAGTGCTCTAACCGTGCAGGACTGGGCACAAGTGAGATCACCAGCCTGGGGGCGATAAGACTGTTTCACACACTTTAAGGACAAAAACAAAAGTATAATGGAATAATGTGAATCACAGCTATTGTGTTTTAATGTAAAGAAGGAACAGGAAAAGGGAACTCCGCGTGAAGACTTCACTTTTTTTCTGCACCTGAACGTTCAGCAGAAGATGCGCCTTTTTTCCCCCCAAACTTTTACGCGTGTCCCGAAAGACAAGTCAAACTGATGTGATGTGTTTTGGGAACTGAGTAACAGCTGTTTGGATAGACGAGCTCTGCAGCTGAGAGAAAGAGAAAAACAAAGTTCCTTAAAAGTTTCCCCTTTTAAAAAAAAGAAAGAAGAATTGAAGGCTTGAACCCCAGCAGACAGTTGGATATGGATGGTGTTGCGTCTGGAATCCGTGTCTCGGAGCCTGCAGCTGGGATGCACTGCGCATCTGAGCCGCGACGTTCCACACCATGATGCGGGACCAAAACTGCACCTGACAACGAATAACCCGAATCCAATCCACAAGGATCTACCATGTCCTCACTACTGACGAGGTAAGGCTGTGAAAACGTGTCTCTGGTGAAGTGTTGCTGCCTGCAGAAAGGATCACATGAGAACTGAATTAGGATGATTTATAACAAGTGTTCAGCTTTGATGGGAGGGGATAAATTCCAAAGACAGGTTGAGCTTTTCTATTTTTTTTTCACGAGTGGCGACTGCTTGTACTGTGATTGAGTTGAATTTCAAGCTGGAAATATGTGGTGACTTTAAATATTTACACTGACTTATTTTGCTTGCAAGGAGCTGCAAAGCCTTGAACATTTGTTTTGCAGTATAGTGAAAGATGGGAGGTGATACATTCCAAGAACAGTTGAGGTTTTTTTCCCCCCCAGTTGGAAGCTGTTTGTTTTGTGGTTCACTTTATCATAAGAACTGCAGGGGTAAATTGTGGTTCAAAACATTGTTTTTTGAGTTCTTTTTTTGCATATTTGCAACATGTCATGTATTAGTTGACTTTTGCATGAAAGAAACTTGACTTGAAGCAGTTTGGACAATCCTATAGTCGCCTGTGGTGTGTGAATGTTCTCTCCGGGGGCAGAAGTCATATCCATTCTGCTGGAAGCTACTTCCTGCCAGCGGGTGAGGTAATCCTCCTGCCATATAGTATCTGTGATATTGCAGCTCCTGGCTCTACATACCACCCATCCTGCTTCACTACCTTTATCTCCTAAATGTCACCGGCTATAAATACCCTGCTCATTTTTGATCTACTCCCCATCCCTGCAACAGAGAACACAGACACGGGGGCCTGCAGAGGGCCTGAGTCTCTGCTCGAAATGAAGTCTTGATTCTTCTAAATCTGTCTCTTAATTTCACAAATTTACCTTGACCAATGTCTTCCCTCCTGGTCCTCTGGATTACTCTCCTCGGTGGAAACAATACATGCTGACATTTCTGCACTCTGCAGAAAAGCCCTTTTCCCTTTTATGGGCTGCATTTGCTGTAAGGTGTCAGGACAAATGTGTGGTCTGTCTGTCAGATGGACCGCTGTCAGCCTGGCTGGTCTGCAGAAGGAGAAAGATTTGGCTCAGGGCACATTTTCTCTCTGATAACTCTTTGGAGGAATGTTTGTTTGGGAAGGAGCCCATCAGCCCCATGAACAGATTTAATCAGCTTACCATGGAACACTGAGCATATAGCTTCAAAACGAGGACTCTAATTTGGTGTTACATGCTCTGATGTCACTCTCTCCTGGGGGGAGGAATTTCAATGCTTTTCTTCCCCGTGGATATGAAGCGCAAGAGAAGGACATCAGTATTTCAAAAAACTGTGACTCTCTGTGAACTAATTGTCTATTTCATAATTTTCTAAAAGCCAAAAAGTTATCGAAACGTTCTGCTCTTATCGTCTTTATTTAACACACTGCGAGGTACATTTTTGTACTGAAAAGCTCTTTTTTTTAATAGATGTAAGAGGCTCTCACTGTAATGGGCCCCAGATGCACCCGCAGCTTTTAATCCACAGTAAAGTTATAGAGTAGTTAGTCTCGCTTTGCCAGACTATCCACACGCTGCGGAGCGGAGGAGGGTCTGGCTAGTCCACACAGCATTCTGGGATGGGAGAAAAACGTGCTCTGGTTTATTGGCATTTCTTTAAACCAATCACAATCGTCATGGGCGGCGCTAAGCTCCGCATGGAGTTGCTTTAAAATAGTCGTGGGAGAGAAAACTCTGATTGGACAGATAGTCTAGCTAGCTGTCTGGATTTACCCTGCAGAGATCTGAGGAGCAGTTAACCATAGTCCTCAGAAATCCACCAGAGTTTAGAACGCCAACACAAAGAAAGAGGAACGAAACGGACATCAGCGAAAATACATGCATCCGGCGGAATTTTCTGCGGCACGGGAGCAATCCCGGAAGTGGAACGTTGTGGATATAGACTATAGAGTAGTAAACTAAACCTGATATAAAGGTAGAGTTAATGAAAAAAACTTAAGGTAGCACATTTATTGAGGGTGGTCAAAGTTCGAAAAAACAAAAGCATTCGCCCCAGGTACAGAAAGTTCTAAATACTACAATACCCATGAGCATTATTTGCTATGGTTAAGAAGCCAGTCACAGGGACAAATCACAGCTGTAGTGAATTCAAAATGCCTCCTTGTTTTTTTTAAAGATTATTTTATGGGCTTTTTGCCTTTAATTTTTGATTTTTTGATAGGACAGCTAGGTGAGTAAGGGGGTGGGGGGATGACATGCAGGGAATCATCACAGGTCGGATTCAAACACTAGACCTCTGCATCAAGGCATAAACCTTTAAGTATATGTGCACCTGCTCTACCCACTGATCCAACCCGGCCACGATGCTGCCTTGTTTTATCTGGAAAGAAATCATTGCACCGAATTTTCCGATTTCATCTAAAATCCAGCCAGAATTTGAAGGTGATCTGATTTAAACAGCTGAATGATTTATTAGGTTTCAACTAAGTGTGAGTTTTAGCTTCTGCTTGCTGTTAGTGGTACATGTTACAGACTTTAAAGGTCTTTGATCGTTTGTTACTGAAATGCACCGTGGGAGTCATGTTTAACATTCTTTAAAAAACTTCTTACGGTTTTATATCAGCCGGTTTGTACCTTTGATTTGTTAAAAAACTGATGTTTTCCTAACAGTTGCTCATCGTTTTTACTGATGATTCAACCTGTAGAGTTTTTATGTCCAAGTGCTCCAACTGTCAGCCACTAGCCTTGTCTAAAAGAAAGCAAAAATGCTGCATTACGCTAATGTCGTTGCTGTTGTTTAAATCATTGTGTATAGGTACAGTTTGTAAAGTTTTATCACTTTTCTGTACATCATTGTAGTTATGGTAGTTAGAGTTATAAAAAAGTATATATATGCACAAATAGTACTTTAAAATACCTGGATGGAGTACTGCCCCATCATCAAGATTTTCTAAACAATAGTTCTGTTCTATACCTTTTGTCTGGGTGTATATTCAATGGAAAAATGCCAGTGAGTATAACCCCATCACAGATGTCTTAATAACACCACACAAACTTCCAGAATAGAAAATGAATTGATTGATTTTGAAAAAGACAACAAATGGGAAGAGCAACAGGGATTGGAATCAGTAGCACACCCGTTTCTCAATAGGCCTTTTTCATATTGATATGTCCCAGTAGAAAATACCACAGGTGTAAATAATACAATGTATGATGGTTGAACGAGTCAAAATGTTGTGAATGCTGTGAAAAAGACACAAACCGTTATCGTACAAAACCTGCAATTCCACAACTTTCAAACTAACAGAAGGTTAACACATGAAAACCACAGTTGCGTCTCAGTTTGCTTAAGTTATTCATTCTGAAGAACAGTTGGAAGAATCCCCCTCATGTCATCATGTCAACATCCTGCTGCTCTAAATACTGTTTCCCGGTCACTATGATACCAGGTTCGGAAGTTGTTTGGCTTGTATACGCCGACCTCTGCACTCTGTCAGAGGAAATGAAGAAGTCAGAGAGTTTCAAGGTTCAGTCAGATAAGAGTTTACTGCTCTGTGTTTGTGTTGAAAAGCCTGTGCTGTTTAAAAGGTTTTCTTCAGAGCAGGAGTTGTGTTTTTACACAGTGTTACAATTCTCTTTAGAAAAATTCTCTTTATTTGTAATTCTTAAGATATAGGCTATAATTGTTCACAGAGGTAAGGAAAAGTATCATTTTATTGTGGCTTATATTTGTTGAGATCATTGAATATATCAAATAAGAGTTGTCTCTGTCATGGGAACACAGTGACTGTTAAGAGTGTTTCAGTGTCTGTCAGCAAGATGTTTTAAAACCCCGTGAAAGAATTTCTGTGAAATGTGATGGACACGTCGGCTTTGCGCCAAGGAACAATTGATTAGGTTTTGGTGGTGATCCAGATCTGGGACTTTGCCACCGGACCATTAGTGTTTCTTAGCTGTAATTATGGAACTGATGGAGACAGAAACCTCAGAACCTCCCATTCCTGCGATCACATTTGCAGCTTCAATTTAAAATTGAAGTGTAAGGTGTATTGTGTAAAGCTTTACAATAAGTCTTCTTTTTTTTCAGATTTCCATACAGACGTCACTGTTGACATGCGTCTGGTAGAAGATGCCTCAATCATGTCTGCCTTTTAACATTTATTTATCACGTTTTGTCTGTTATCGTTGTCACAATATTACTTGCGTGCATCTCTGCATGTTTCCCGTGTTGCTACCATGACTGTAGATGACCTGAGAGGCTCTGCTTCAGTCAAAGTGGCTGTGAAAAGATAATCTCATAATCCCTGAGGTATGACGGTGTACCAAGTTTGTTCTCCCTGTCATGGAAGGAGTGAGTTAAGTGCTGCGAAGCGAAGTGAAGGGACCATAGTTGAGCAAGAGGCTGAGTCTCTAGACATTTTGGCAACAACAAAACCAACAACACGATACCAGTGTCTGTCTTAGCCATTTACCACAACAGTCCGTGGGTGTTTTGTCCAAATATACAATGGCATTTGATTTCCTTTTTGCTGAAATATTTTGAGTCTTCAAGTGAAGCAGCTGCTCAGACACAAAGACCCCCCCCCCCACTCGTGTTCAAAGTGGCTTGATTTGTCAATGCGTGCTGACCGAGGCCATTGAGCGTTCGATTGTTGCCTGCCTCGTTCATAGTCACTACTGACCACAGAGCCTTCACACTGAACATCTGTTAAGGGTTGTGTCAATCCATTCACCAGTGTGCTCCATATAACCATCGGACCCTCCACCAGGCCCAACCCAAAATGCTGGGTGGGTCACAGCTAAGTCTCCAGGCGGGTCAAAGGTTAAGACCCGCCCCTGGTTGGAAGACATATTGCTTTTTCAAACCTGGTGGGTGTGCAGACAATTGTAAATGGTGCTAGGGGTCACCATACAGAAACACTTGGCCTAAGATCCCACACAAAGAAAGTGAAGGAGCAGAGATCTCTAGTCAAGTGTCTCCTGTGTTGACGTGACTCCTACCAGGTCAAAGGACACATTCTCACCTGCAATGCACTCCTAATCAGTGCACCGTAATTGCCTCAATGTAATTGCATAATTACAGCATGGAGCCATTGTTTATTTGGTCAGGGTGGGAATGTGAGAGCTACCTGTCTGTCAGAGTGTGTTTCAGCAAAGCTTTGTGAGTTCAGTCATTACAGAGGAATTATCTGGAGAGCCTCTTAATGTCTGCTACGGAGGCTGGGTGGAGACTCTGTTGCCTGTCTTACTGTCTGTATATGGTCTAGGGCTGGGAAATATAAGGATGTTATATGGATATATGAGACTAGAGATCGTCTTAGATTTTGAATATCGTATCATAATAAGGGATAAGTGTTGTTGTCTTCTCCTGGTTTAAAGGCTGCATTACGGTGAAGTGATGTACTTTTCTGAACTTATCAGACTTACTAGCTTTTTTATTAATTGCCTTTACCCACTTACTCATTGTATCCACATTATTGATGATTATTTATCAAAAATGTAATTGTAAAAATATTTTGTGAATGCACCAAATGTCAATCCTACAATATTGTCGCAATATCGACATTGATGTATTTGGTCAAGAATAGTCTATATCCACGACGTTCTACTTCAAGGATTGTTCATGTGCCGCCGTAAATTCCGCAGAATCACGCTCTTTTCGGCCGGATATCCGTTACCTTCTGCTTTTTTGTGTTGGAATTTAAACTACGGTGGATTTATGAGGACTATGGTTAACTGCTAACAATTGATTCAGTGAATTTGTTAGTGAATCCTCTGTAAATCTTTGTTAAATTTCAGAGAATATTTTGAAAAATACCCAACACAATTTCAGAGCCATGTTCAGATCAAAGCTAATTGGCCTGATGGTTTCAGCCTCATTCTGGTATTTGCTTAATGATAAGAGTAGTTATGCTGCTGTGTTTTTTTCTTCTTCCTCGGTCATGAGAGCGACTAATGTCAGTAAAAATAAACAACTAGTCTCGTATTGATTAAAGCCATTTCCCTCCCCCTGCCCCGGAGCTATTCACTAATGTGCTGCTCTAGTCTTAATGAGAGCAGTCGGGAGGCGGACTGACCCCTGATCACCCCTGTAAAGACTCCTGTAGGGAGGGGGACAACCAGTCAGTGACCAGAGCTGCTGTCTTTTTATGTTCAAAAACATTAAGCCAAAGATCAAGTGAAAGGGAAATAAATGACTTAATCTTTGTGGATTACAACAGTATTCATATGTGAAATTAAACTGAACTTCGCTGCAGAACAGTCTCATTGTCAGCCTTATTTATTTCTTCTTTCTTTCTGCCATTGATAGTAGAACTGCACAAAGTAACACTGCCTCGCTCTCTCTTTTTGTCAATTATTAAGGATGCATCTTGTATGAGTAAACTTTATTGGAATTGTCACTGGACAACCATCAACAAATCATTAAAAAAATTCACTAGAACCCGAGGGCTGTGCGATTGATCAAATTTTAATCTCGATTATATATATATATATATATATATATATATATCTGTAAAAATGGATGCTTGCCATCCAAACAGTGCACCTTAAAATAAAAAGAAGTTGGCCAATCCATTTTTAAGAAGCAGCTGTAACTGATTTTTGTTTACCCGACAAATGTAAGTCCCATTTTCACTCACCCTTTAGCGCCGGTTTGATCTCCTGAAGGGAAAGATCTGGCTTTTTAGCTGCTAAATGCTCCACTACATTCACCATCTAGTCGCTAACTTTTATGTCTGTTGTTTTGTGCTCTACAGGTAGTGTACAGTGGTTCTAAACAGCATCTCTACACTGAGAACAACGGCCTTCTGCTGCTGGAAACAACGCTAGCGAGAGTGAAGGACATTATGCACAGGGATTTGTAGGGCTGCAGCTACTGATTATTTTAATTATCGATTCATCTGCAGATAATCTTTTTAAATAATCTATAATTGTTAAGTCTATAAAAAGTCAAAGAATTCTTAAGAAATGTCCATCACAACATGACGTCTTCAAATGTCATGTTCGGTTCGACCAAAAGTCCAAATACCCCAAAAAATGGGAAATCCTGTCATTTTAGAGGCTGGAATCACAGAATATTGGAATTGTTTCATTATATCTGCTTGTAAAATGACTGAAACGATTAATCGATAATGAAAATAGTTGCCAATTATGTTTCTGTCGATTGATTAATCGAATAATAAACCCATGTTTATAATAAATCCTGAAACCTGTAAAGCAGTTTTGCTTTTATCTTCTGTAAAAGTTTTTAAATGTTCAACAAAATCATGTTCGGTATATTTGACGTCACAACTGACCATTTTACAAACCATTCAGGTATCTTTTAGAAACTTTATTGGATTTTTTCTGTCATTCCAGGCGGCCGTTGGTTTCCATTTATTATTACCGTGCAATGACAAAATGAATCAGCAGACTTTTGAAACTAAACAGCAAGTCTCCATTTTGTTTGGTCACAGTTACCATTGTAAGGTTATGCAGTTGAGACTTTTCAAATCAATCTGGATGTAAAGTGTGTTACCACACAATTAAACATTGACAAAACTGTGATTGATTACAGGACTTATGCAAGTTTTTAATTGTTGTGAAAAATACACCTAATACACTGAATATAATATGGTCTTCATTTGAAAATATTCAGGGGTCAGGATGTAGGACTTGCACACACAATGGCCCTTTAGTGCTGCAGCTGAGATGCTGGAAGTAAAATAAAGTCTGTGTGAAAATGAGAAGGCCTCTTACATCAGACATGATTTGTGAACCTATTACCTCTTTCGGTCAGCGCGACCTTCCTTGTTCCTCCGATATGAATTCCCCCATGTAAGTCCAGGACGGGAGCCGAGGTCGCTGAAGGGAAGGGCTGCTCAGCCAAGTGTGAGGGAGATGTGTATCGTTTAATTGGACAGGCCAACTACTGACCTGGAACTGATCCAAAAGGCTCTGGAGCAGCTTTGTGTTTATGGACCAGGGAGAGATAAAAGAGACGGAACAGACAGAGAGATAAATGACAGACGGACTGGAAGCTTAAGGAGGGCTAAGTGAGATGTGGGAGAGAAGGTTAGAAATAGAGAAGATTGCTGTAACTCTTTTAAATGCAATCTTTTTCCTCAGAGTGTGCTAATAAAAATGACATGCTTCATCCCAAAACAGACCCTTAAACGTCTGACACACTTCGACTGTCAGCAAAGTGGTGCCAGGAAGCAATCAAAAAGAGGGGCTTTCCAAGAGTCACCGGCACTTCTCAGAAAAGGCACTTGTTCTTTGATGAATCAGAGAGAGGAGAAGACGGAGAATCACAGTTGCCAGTTTTTTCCCCGGAGGTAAAGAAGGAAGGAGGAAAACTGGTAGAGCAAACACAACAGAGACTCAACACAAAGCTACGTGGAGGTTTTATCTAGTAGCACCTCAGAAGTGTCTCATTGGTCGGTACTACTGTTGAAAATAATTGCCTTTGACTTAGTTTCGAGATATACAAAAATATGCTGCTTTTGGTCTCAAAATGAAGCCGATCATATGTGATCGTTATTCTGCTATCCAACGCATTCATCAACAGGTTTCTATGATATTGTAGGAAAATACGGCAAACGCCTGCCGGTCACATGATAGACTCGCATTGCCAGACCTTCCTTCACAGCCCTGTGGAGGAAGGTCTGGCTAGTCCCCACAGCATTTCGGAATGGAAGAAAAACCTGCTCTGGTTTATTTGCATTTCTTTAAACCAATCACAGTCGTCATGGGCGGCGCTAAGCACCGGGCAGAGCTACGGCGCCGCTGCAAAATCAATCAAGTAGGCGGTCCCTTCCTCTCTGGCTGTGTGGGAGTTAATAGGGAGCTGTTGGGGTGGGTGGGTGGACCTGGCAGAGGGGGAATAATGATACTTAATTGATGGGGGGGGCATTCCTGCCCACAGGGGGTCACAGTAGTGTGGCAGCTTATTTGTGGATATTATCAATGACCTAAAGACCTCTGCTGTTTGAAGTGTCAGTCGTGTATTTCCTGTGTTTCCTCCCGTTCTCCTTCCGTTATAATAATAATAATAATAATAATTAGGGCTGTCAGCGTTAATCACGATGCGATTAAGGGCCGACGCGATGCGATTAATTGTTTTTAATCGCATTAATCGCATGCCAGCATTTATTAATTTATTTTCACTTCACTCGGCTTTGCGTCGTGCCTAACAGGCTACTATTTTGACCCTTTGCAGCACCGTTACTTATCATCAAGCTGCCACTTCCTCGTAACACATCCTGCTGCTGCAGGCTGCAGCATGATGGAGAAAGACAGCAGCAATGAAATCCTGAATGGAGCTTTTTATTTTCCAAAACTCCCGGACGGCTCGTAGACAAGTCGAAAGCCATATGCACATTGTGTAAAGCCGAATTAAAATATCACAGAAGCACGTCAAGCTTGAGCTACCACCTACGGAGCTAAGCACAGTAGTACAGTTAACGTGATGCTACCCGCTAGTATGCAAATTACTACAGCTCTTGCGAAACGGGTGGCAACTAACTGCAGACCTGTCAGCATCGTAGAGGACTCGGGTCTTAAAGACGTACTACGGTTGGCATGTTCTGACCTGTCTCGTTGCCGTCGAGATGGACAGTAGAAGCCTGTATGACACGGAGAAAGAAGCCACACTGGAACTGCTGCAAGGTGCTGCAAACGCTGTCTCATTAACCGGTGATCACTGGACGTCAGTGAGTTATCAACATTATTTAGGAGTTACTAAACACTAGATTGACTCTAGTAAGGATAGGGATTTTTAGTTTTTTAGTTAGGTACTTAGAGGAATTGTGCAATAATGACAGATTCACACATTTTTCTTTTGTTTACACAGTAAATAAATAATTACAAATCTTAAAATCAAGTTCATAAAGTAACTTTCTTTGCATTCATTTGATTCCCAATCAAGATACACTGGTAAGAATTGCTTCAGCGATTAATCGCGATTAAAAAATGTATCGTTTGACAGCCCTAATAATAATAATAATAATAATAATAATAATATATTATTGGAGTGTTTTACATGTTGTGGTTAAAACTGTTGTCTTGACTGACACTGAAGAACAGACACCATATTGTCTGTCTATATATTTTTTCCTTCTTTTTTTCTTCCATTCATAGTAGAATGTCCCTAATGTCTGCTGTCAAAAGATCTGTTATAAACTGTAGTGAGCTTGTTTTAATATTATTGGAGTGTTTTACATGTTTTGGTTAAAACTATAATCTTGACCGAGACTGATGTGATATTAAACTGAACTTCTTATTTATTTCTTCTTTCTTTCTGCCATTGATAGTAGAACTGCACAAAGTAACGCTGCCTCTCTCTCTCTTTTTTAAGCGTTATTAAGGACGCATCTTGTATGAGTAAACTTTATTGGAATTGTCACTGGACAACCATCAACAAATCATTAAAAAAATTCACTAGAACCTGAGGGCTGTGCGATTGATCGAATTTTAATCGTGATTTTGATTTTGGCTCCTAACGATTACAAAAACATGAGTATTCGAGAAAAACGATTATTTTGCACATTACGTTTTGCAGATAAACCCTTTTTTTGTCTTGTGTTCTGAATGGAAAAAAAAGTTTTAAGGGGAATTTCACAGTTCAAGTTGTTTTCACTGTTGACTTGTTTAACTTTTTCACAGTTTTTTAAGTTCAAAAATTGCAACATCTTTCCAAAAGTCAATGAGTAATCGTGTTAAATATTTAAGATTACAGAATTGACGAAAATAATCGTGATTATGACTTTTTTTTCCATTATCGAGCAGCCCTATAGAACATTATCACTTGTTTAAACCATATTCTGTACAGATCCGTTACATTTACTGTAGGTCAGTTCACACATGTTTTAGATGTCCTGCTAAGTGACACACTAACAAATCCTCTCGTTCTGCTTCTCAAACACCTCCGCTGTAACAACTTCTACATCTTCGCCTGCGTGTATGATATGTAAAACGATGAGGGCGATGTTACCAACAGAGCGACCGATGGTGTTTGTTTCTCTCCCCGTCTGCAGGAAGCTGACTCTGTGCCAGGCCCTGACCTTTGTCCTGCTGCTGGTCACTCCCGTCTGCCTGTCGTCCCCACAGAGTGTAAGTATGACCCTCCTTCATTAACATGAATCGCTGCATGGCCGGTCGCAGCTCCTAATGATGTAACCAAGGTGCAAAACATACAAGAATTAAATCACCCTTTCAATACCATGGATATAGTGCCACTCGGCCAGGCATGCCAAACACTTATTTAAGAACACTAAATATCCAATATAATATATAATATAATATCCTCTGAAAACTGAAACTGTCATCGCTGCATGATGCTAACTTTTTCTGGCTAAACTTCACTACCACGGCTCCTGAAAGGACCGTCATCTGGCGGTGCCTGTAGCGGGCTCACACCTATTGGCGGCTGAACAACTACTGCTTTCCGAGCAACATTTCGGAAAACAAAACAACATTTCACAAAAGAAATTTTCTGTGGATTGATTTATCAATTAATCGACTACTCGTCTCAGCTCTTATAGCTGCAATATCTCCTTGCAACCCAAAGAGTAATTTTCCACTTTCATATTGCTCCATTAAAATGATTTTAGAGGCCTGAAATGGTGTGTCTATAGTACTTCACGAGAAATAAGCGAATATTAGAGAAAAGCCGGAAAATAACAACACTTTTTAATAACAAAGAGGCTGAAAACCTCCATGGAGCTGCATTATGTATTCACATTATGTATGTCCATGAGGACAGTCTCTTTTTCACATTACACATTGTCATTTGATATTTTGGTAATATAAGAATCTTTATTTAATATTCAATTAAATAAAGTTCAATGTCTTTAAAACCTATTTTTGAATTCTATAACAACAACATAACAGAGCTCCTTATGTACTCACATAGAAAGGTAAGGTAAGTTATAGGCAACAACTCAGTCGGCAGCCAAAATGTCAACCTGTCTGCCGTGTTATGTGCAAATACACTAAGATAATAGCTAGATGACGGTGTTTCAAGTGCACCATGGGGCCTTGTAGTCCCAGTCTGTCAGGGCCCAAGGCCATTTCCCACAGCCTCCCCACTTTCTCCTGCATTTATGTCCTCTTTTTCTTACATCTGACAGAGTTAAATGTTGTCATTAAGCTAATTTGTGCAGAGAAACCCTGTGCTCTCAGGTTCCAAAGAGGAAAATCCAGCCAATTTAGATAATATACCAATCACAGCCATTTGATCAGCATCAGATGAGGTCTGGCTGCATGCTGATTGGATTTTTTTCCGTTTGTCTTCGGACGGTATTTTGTCTTGGAAATGGTAATGTCCCTGTGAGCCGGCATCCTCTCGTCTCTCCACGCTCTGATTGCTGCTGCACCACCTTTTCTCTTCTGGCCGCAGCGTCCATCTTTCATCACTGTTTGTCTTGTTGTCAGGCAGACAGCCCTGGACCTTCCCCTCATAGGCCCAGCTGAATCAACCAGACATAGACATAGATAGGCTATATACCAGCCCCTGCTCTGTAACATTAACACAATAATGTAGTGGAGGGTCAACACACAAGATCAGATTTTCATTTTCTGCAAACCGAAGCAATGCCACTTTAAGGAAAACAAAACAGTCAGTCCTGCCACGTTTTAATGACTTGTTTTCGATGTTTTAGATTGCTGAAACTTTTTCTGCATTCAGTCATCATCGCAGCTGCACTGGCAACGCGTATGTTGTCCACATTTTGGCCAGTTAAAGATGAGAACAAGAAATAGATCATGAAATGCAAAATATGAGACAAAGAGCCGGTTGTAACCAGTTCAGTTCAAACTACGGATGCGTTTTTCCTTTTGCTAAAAGCTTAAAGTGAACACAAAGGCTGTGAAGTGTACAAACGCTGTACTAGTAGTAACTTTTGTTTGTTCTCATAGGGAAATTTAGTTTAGTCCCGGCAGACAGTGTATCGATTCGGATTCGGATTTATGCTAGATCAGTTACTGTCTGACATTCAGTTTGAGGCGTGTCACAGCGCCTAATCAATCGCCTGAGTGACCAGCAATCAGGCTCTCCAACAATCGGATGGATTTCTGGCAGGCCAGAAATTCTGGTCGTCTGTCTTGCAGCAATCTGAGCAATTCTACGTAGGGCTGGGTGATATGACGATATATATCGTCAAGACAATATAAAAATCGCAATGTAAAAAAAAAAAACAGCATCGTTACGGCAATATTTTTACGTCACTTGGAAGACGCTTTATATACTAATATATAAGTATTTATATACGAGAATTGTCTGCATCTTCCACACGTGTGGTTCCATATTTCTTTCTTCTTTCTTTCCTCCAGTCAGAAGAACTTCACAAATATTGACTATAACAATTGACAACTCTGTGGTAGTGGCACCCAGACTGCTAGAAACCTAGGGTGTGACGCTTGATGACCAACTCTCTTTCACTGCCAACATCGCTACAACTACCCGATTGTGTAGATACATGCTGCATAACATCAGACGGACACATCCCCTTCTAACGCAGAAGGGTGCTCAGGTTCTGGTTCAGGTTCTAGTCATCTCACGTCTAGACTACTGGAACTCTCTCCTGATTGGCCTGCCTGCATGTGCCATCCGGCCCCTGCAGCTCTTTCAGAACGCAGCAGCTCGACTTGTTTTCAACCTTCCCAAGTTCTCTCACACTACACCGCTCCTCCGCTCTCTTCAGTTTATCTGTGTTTTTTGCCCCCAACGGCTCCTTCCAGGCAGCGGTGCCTGGAAGGCACTAGGATTAGGCACTGGTTATGGTTAAGGTTAGGGTTAGGTGCCTTGAAGTCAACGGTCGAAGCGCTGCCTTGAAGTCATTTACGCAATGGTTATGGTTATGGTTAGGGTTAGGGTTAGGTGCCTTGGAGGCAGCGGTTGCAGCGCTGCCTGGAAGGAGCTGTTGGGAGCAAAAAACACCATTGAGCCTCTCTTCACTGGTTACCAGTTGCTGCCCGTATCCTCTTCAAGACACTAGTACTTACATACAGGGCCACGAACGGATCAGCCCCAGCATACATCCAGGACATGGTCAAACCCTATACCCTAAGCCACCCACTCTTCTCTGCATCAGCCAACCTGCTTGCTGCCCCCTCACAGCGAGGGACAACTAATCACTCAACGAAATCTTGCTGTCCTGGTTCCTAAATAGTGGAATGAGCTCCCCATGGACATCAGGATGGCCAAAAGCCCACGCATCTTCCGCCGAAGGCTAAAAACACATCTCTTCCGACTACACCTCGGATAAAAATAAATTTAAAAAAGTATATATATTTCTTGAAGCTTCACTCATATGGCTCTTTGTAGTTTTGCTTATTTAAAGCTAATGTACTTGCACTTACTACTTGTTGTCTGGAGTTTGCACCTTCAGGGTTGAAAGCACTTAATTGGAAGTCGCTTTGGATAAAAGCGTGAGCTAAATGACATGTAATGTAATGTAATGTAATGTAAAAGTAACGCTGCCTCGCGCTCTTTTTTTCAACATTATCAAGGATGCATCTTCTCTAAATAATCTTTGTTGAAGTGTCACTGGACTGGACTTGACTTTTTTAAAGATTAACTAAAACATTATCACTTGTTGTTTAAACCATATTCTGACATATCATTTGGATAAGTTCACACATATTTAGATGTCCTGCTAACTAACAAACAAAGAGGACTTGATTGATTAAATAATAATTAAAACAAAATAGCGAGGACACATTACAAAGTACACTAAGGACAAGATAAATAATTAGTAATTCTCTGTATAATGTGGGCTGTAAAAACAATGGCAATATGTCCGGCAGACTGGACTGACTAAAGAGTCATTTTTAAGATAATCTATAAGGCTAAACTTTTTGCACAAAATCAGATCATCAGTTTGTGGTCTCTGTCTTCACCAGTTGTCCCCATTTGTTACCTTTAAGGTAGCAAGTGTTTCCAGCCGTGTCTGTCAGCCCCAGACTGTCTCAGCAGGCTGGGAGAACTGGTCTGCCGACAGACGAGAGGACTGGTGGGAAACATTGTCAGTTTACCTGCATGTTGGATTGGATTGAGTCTTTGGCTCTTTACTTTCGTCTTTCGTCTCTCTAACTATGCAGTTTGCTTTTACACAGGAGAGCAGTTTTGTTCCTCTGCTCATGTGAAGAAAGGGGGGGGGGGGGGGGGGGGGGAGGGTGCATTTTAAAGGTCAAAGGTCACTTTCATTAATCTAGAATGCCAGCCCACCCCATCTCCAACTGTTATCAACGCTAATTTGACCGGCTGTAACACTAATGAGGGCAACCTCAGGTGACCCTGCCATGGAAAATGATGACGAGTCATAGCACAGGAGTGTGTGTGTGTGTGTGTGTGTGTGTGTGTGTGTGTGTGTGTGTGTGTGTGTGTGTGTGTGTGTGTGTGTGTGTGTGTGTGAGAGAGTCTCAGGTTTGTTTTCCTCTCGCTGTATCTGAAGAAACAACATAAATGGTCACTGGACAATCTTCAAGACATCATTTTAGAAAATTCAACTAAAAAACATTATCGCTTGTTCTTAAAAGCATATTCTGACTTTACAGATCTATCATTACATTAGTAAAAATTATTATTTTACAGACTAAACTAATAATCAGATAATTGGAAAAATGAATGTTGTTAAATGAATGTTAAATATGTATTAGTTTGAATTCTAGTCTTTTATTGTCAACACATAAATCAAGTGCAGAACATGACAGAAACACCCTTACACCAAACGGCACATTTAGAGTAGAAGATCTGATTACACAGCAGAGAATCCTGCTGCATACATTTGCATATTAATGAGGAAAGTGAGAAACGAGGAAAAGAGCTTTCAGTTGTGCTCTTATTTCTGTGTAGGCTGAGTGTTAAAGGTCCTATGACATGCTGCTTTTTGGATGTTTTATATAGGCCTTAGTGGTCCCCTAATACTGTATCTGAAGTCTCTTTTATATAGGCCTTAGTGGTCCCCTAATACTGTATCTGAAGTCTCTTTTATATAGACCTTAGTGGTCCCCTAATACTGTATCTGAAGTCTCTTTTATATAGACCTTAGTGGTCCCCTAATACTGTATCTGAAGTCTTTTTCCTGAAATTCAGCCTTGGTGCAGAATTACAGCCACTAGAGCCAGTCCCACAATGAGCTTTCCTTAGGATGTGCCATTTCTGTGTCTGTAGCTTTAAATGCTATTGAGGAGGAGAGAGAGAGAGAGGGGGGGGGGGGGGGGCAAGGTGGAGGATGGGGGTGTGGCCTTGACCAACTGCCATGCTTCGCTTGTTTTCAAGCCATGATGTCTCTGTCAGTACCCGATCCGTACCGCCTGTAAGATCCGTTCTGCGCATGCGCATGATTACCTAGTAGAAAATTAACAATGTCCCTGTGCGATTTGTACCACGCTTGAGTTGAAGCACTTTACGACCAAACATCACAACTTTTTTATTAAATCTTTATTATACTGTAGTCATACAAACAATCAAGACTTGTTGTCACTGATACAAAACCGTGTAGCAACGTCATTGTTGTGTTGTTTATGTTAATGTTTTTACTTTTAATATTTCGTCTTAACTAATAACCATAGACTGTATATTAGTAATGCGATGAAGTGTAAACGTACATTAGTGTCCTTTCGAAGACGGGATGACAGCTCTTCCAGCCACCACTGCTGTATACCACTATAGTAGCTACATGCTAATGGCAGTAAACATGTCATCTTAGCTGGCAATGTTGTTAAATTCTCCCCAATTCCGGGTCACATTCCTGCTGAAACATGTCCGATTGTGTAGTGTTTGGTTCCGAAGACTTTAGCTGCGATTTTTGACGTTAGAAAGTGCTGCTTCGTTCCACTACAATCTAACGTTAGCATACTCATAGCTAACTATTGTAGCTGCATGCTAACGTGACATAGCGGAGCATATATAGCCAGCTATATATGTATGTATGTAACAGGACTTTGTACCGTAACAAATCACCAATAAAAGCTTCTAAACCAAATACTAAACAAATACAAATACAGTAAAGTGACAGGAATTTGGGGTGAAATGTCCAGCGTTGAGCTACATAATAGTTAGCTAGGAGTATGCTGGTCTCTCACAGAGATCTCATTTGTAGCCCTGTTTTTACCTTACTTTTTACTTTAATACAAGTACAAACACTTGAAGTGAGAGGTATATGCACATGATTTAATTCATAAACATGGTTTACACCTATCGCCATTTCTAGCCACTGGGGGACCATAGGCAGGCAGGGGGAACTCACATTAATGTTAAAAAATCTCATGAAGTAAAATTTTCATGCCATGGGACCTTTAATTCTCGTCTTGCACAGCAGATACTCCAGATGACTTTGGCTTCAGCCCTTTCTGATAGATAGCAAGGTTGTTGAGTGTGTGTGAAGAGTTAAAGAAAGTGTGTTAGCCAGCTCCTGTATTAGAAACCGGTGGGAACACTGCCAGTTTCAGTCCTCCTCCAGGGCAAAAACTCTGGAATGTGTTTGAGGAACGCCATTGAGATTTCTCTAATCACTTTTATTGTTTGGCTGTGATGGTCCGGATCCACCAGGCTCACAAGGTTATTTTTTTTTTATCATCTACTCTTTCAGTTCATCTGCCTGTGTTGGATTCTTGGCTATAAATAATGTGGGTTTTGTTCGGGGTCACACATAACTCCCCCCAACACACTTTCCCCCCTTTCACAAATGATATCCCATCATTCTGCCAACACTGTAGTCTCTCTGTCTTCCTCTTATACACACACACACACACACACACACACACACACACACACACACACACACACACACACACACACACACACACACTCTCACATGTACACACACACACACGCAGGGATTGAGAGCTGCTGACAGTTGACAGCTTAGAACATGCAGGCCAACACTGCAGAGTGATGCCACAGAGCGATCACAGCACGGAGTCATGTTGTCCATAACTGCATGGCTCCACAGAGTCCAGGAGGCACAAGGATAGAAACTGATAAGTGTGATGTCTGACGATATTGACAAGTGTGGGGGAAGTACCAGAGTCCTGCATTCAAAATTGAAGGCGTGCTTTAATGAAGAATGAGCAGGATCAGGCCCGTATTAAGACAATGTGGTGCCCTTGGGCACTATACCTCAAAGGCCCCTCCCCCCTTTATGCTGTCCTCCTGGCAAAAATATCAGACATAATCAAGGGGATTTCTCAAATGTAATTTACTAACTTATCCAACGACATACATGTAGGCATACGAGCAGTGAGCACTATATTCAAATGTCTCAATTCAAAATGTCTATCAATTCAAAAAGCCAAAATCAATACTATTGCAGAACTGTGGGTCGGTCAAATATGTATTTTTCCGACTTTATTTCATGGGCCCTGAAAGCAACCCCTCTGATTGGTCAAAAACTTTCAAAAGCATCATGGGAAAGCTAAAACTGCTTTAGCATCACAGCTAACGACAATAAAAGGACCGAAAATGAATAAGACAATTTTGGACAAAAGACAATCAATATTAGATCTAAGAATATGGATTTATTGCACAAAGTCCTCTGAAAGAAATACAAGTTCTAGGAAAAGAAGCACAGACTGTGGACCGGTCTTTTACACTTCTCTGCATACTGAATAAAACTGTGTGCTGGAAAAACACGGAGAAGGGTTGGGCGTAACCAAGTCTCACCCAGAGGTGGGTGGGGGGGGGGGGGGGGGGGGTGAAAAATGTTTTTCTTTGCTTGCCAATTACATTGAATCAAGAAAACCAACCACTTATCATTTTTATAACAGTTCATATTTTACATTCATCATTATGATAACATTTTTGGGGGGGTTAAAATGGCTTTTGATTATTTTTAAACCCCCCCCCCATCCCCCAAATGCAACACATTCTCACACCCATCTCGTAAAATAAGGACGTTTGGTCAGGTGCCTTTGTCGTTCTTATTGACGCTAAAAGTCTCCTTTAGCGTTTTATGTAAACGCGCTTGGTCGGGACTATTGCCGTCCCTTTTGACGCAGTTATGTTAAGGAAAAGGTCGTGGGTGGGCTTACGGTTCCGTGACACGCGGGAACTACGGGACGGTTGGGTTTAGGAAAGGGTTGTGGGTGGGCGTACGGTTCCGTTACACGCGGGAAGAACGGGACGGCTGGGTTTAGGAAAGAGTCGTGGGTGGGCGTACGGTTCTGTGACACGCGGGAGAAAAGAAAAAAACGACTATAAAAAGCGTGACAAACGGGACGTGAACCCCGCTCTCCTGGGTGAAAGTCCTGTGTTTGATTCCCACCCCTAATAAATAGAAGATATGTATAACTAACATGCTAAAGTAGGATTACCAAAAGAAAGTCATTTAAATACTCTAATGCATTATCTGCAAGTTGAGGAAATGCCTTAAAATGCATTTCCTATCATTCTTCCCTCAAGATTTCTCTTGAGATACAAAGTCAAACCTTTTATTTCATAAGATGTTAGTCACAACATGTTATGCCACAATTGTTTTGTTGTTCCACTAAGAAGATATTAAGGCTTAAAGAGAGATTTGTTGATTGTCTCAGCCTGTCAGCAGCTCTTCCTCTGTGTCACTTTGTAACAAAGTCCCTGTGTTACATGTTAGCATTAAAGTGTCTCTCTGTGCCATTTGTGTCTCAGCCCTGGGTTTCTGCGTGGCATCCCTCCAGCGAGGCCTCATCAGGGCGCCTGACGCGCGCCCGGCGGCAGCTGCACTTCAGGAACGAGTGGGCAACGTGGAGCGGCTGGTCTGTCTGCTCTCGTAGCTGTGGGAGCGGAGCCTCGGTGAGGAAGCGCACCTGCATCACCAGGTAAATACCCGCCGTGTCCCGCAGGGTCACTCACAGCAGTATACTTAGATAGGATAGGAAGAAACATACTTTTAAAGTATTTTAAAGTGCTCATATTATGCTTTTTGTCATTTTTACCTTCCTTTATTGTGTTATATATCTTGGTTATGCATGTTATAGGTTTACAAAGTGAAAAAGCCCAAAGTCCACCCCAAAGGGACTTACCATCTCCAACAGAAAACACTGTTCACAAACTGCTCCAAACAGCTCTGTTGTAGTCCAGCCTTTACTTCAGAGACAAACGTGGTCACTTTGGAACACACGTTATAATGCTCGCCTAGCTGCTAGCATGGCACGCCCTCATACTCTGCTTCTGACTGGCTAGTAGTCCTTACCTAGGTACTGTCAGGGCACGCCCTCATACTCTGCTTCTGACTGGCTAGTAGTCCTTACCTAGCTACTGTCAGGGCACGCCCTCATACTCTGCTTCTGACTGGCTAGTAGTCCTTACCTAGGTACTGTCAGGACACGCTCTCATACTCTGCTTCTGACTGGCTAGTAGTCCTTACCTAGGTACTGTCAGGGCACGCCCTCATACTCTGCTTCTGACTGGCTAGTAGTCCTTACCTAGCTACTGTCAGGGCACGCCCTCATACTCTGCTTCTGACTGGCTAGTAGTCCTTACCTAGGTACTGTCAGGGCCCTCATACTCTGCTTCTGACTGGCTAGTAGTCCATACCTAGGTACTGTCAGGGCACGCCCTCATACTCTGCTTCTGACTGGCTAGTAGTCCTTACCTAGGTACTGTCAGGGCACGCCCTCATACTCTGCTTCTGACTGGCTAGTAGTCCTTACCTAGCTACTGTCAGGGCACGCCCTCATACTCTGCTTCTGACTGGCTAGTAGTCCTTACCTAGGTACTGAGCATGTGCGATTCCCAACAAAGATGGAACAGAAGTGTGATGCCTCACTCTGTAGCTAAAACAGAGAGCTCAACACACAGGGTGAAAAGAGGAGCTGCAGCAATGTGCAATACAACAAAAATATGGTGTTTTTTTGAAAATGAAACCATGTAAACCTATTCTGGTACAACCTCTAAATACAATTATGCACCTGGAAATTAGCATAATATGAACACTCTAAGTTTTAATTATTTTATTTCATTTATGGTCCCAGTGATCCTCATAAATCATTTTAAAAGAAAGTGCAACTTAAAGCCTTAATGTGTTGTCTGTTTCCTGTGGTGAAATGTAACTTTACATTTGCTCAATTACTCTACTAAAGAACAATTTTGAAGTACATTTGATAGCTTTAGTTACTTCGCAGAGTTAGATTATTATTAGAAAATATAAATCAACTAATACATTGCGACATATTATTATAGCATCAAGCAACATATAGATACAATTAGCTCCACCTTTACTAGCTGTAACATTATATTATTCTGAAATGGGCCATTCTGCATATGCATTATTTTTGCTTTTGGTATTCTAAGTATAATTTGATGCTAATACTTTTGTACTTTTATTTAAGACTTTAAATGCAGTACGTTTACTTGAGTATTTTATATTACGTTTTACATTTTTACACTAGTAACTTGTGAAAATGTGCTTTGTGTATGATGAGAGGATTTTCAGTTCAACCAGACATTACAGTCGCCTGCACACTCACAACATAGTTCCCACCTGATAATAAAGCGTGTTTGCCATTCGTACCGTAGTGCCATAAATCTCTTTTGTCTTCTGTGTTGCAGGAACCCAGTGGGCGGGCCATGTACAGGAGATCCCAGACAATACAAGATCTGCAACACTAAGGTGATTTCAGCATAAAGCTCCTCACACTGAATTAAAGAAGAAAAAAAAACGACTTTCGATGCAAACATTTTAGAACAATGGCTGATGTTGGCTCTAGAAGTTGGTCATATAGGTGTGTGCGGCCCGAGGGCAGGCGTTTCAGGGTGTGATCTGGAATTCCGCTGACATATTAACTTGTCTCCACTGCACTGCTTTGCACTGAACTCTGCAGACACATATCAGACCTGCTATTGTGTTGGAAGGTCAGCGGCTGTGTGTCAGACAAGTTGGGCTGTGTGTGTGTGTATATGTGTGTGTGTGTGTGTGTGTGTGTGTGTGTGTGTGTGTGTGTGTGTGTGTGTGTGTGTGTGTGTGTGTGTGTGTTTGGACAGCCAGTCACTGTGGCCCAAATTGATTAAAGGAAAAACACACAGATGGGCCGCAGCGTGTTGAAGCATGCTCAAATGTGTGTGCATGTGGCAGTTTGTACGTGTGATTAGCTCAGAGCTTCGAATGAATGGATGCAAATCCCAGACATCTTTCTCTGCTGCAATGTGTGATGTGAACAATATGATATGAAGTTTTTTTTCTGACCCTATCTGTTCACACTGCGACATCTGGGGACTCACTCACACTTGGGACTACATCCTTAGGCAGTGGTGGCCTAAAGGTTAAAAAAGCAAGCTTGTGACCGCGAGGTCATCGGTTCAATCGCCAGACAATACAGGATAAAATCTGGGTGGGGAGGCTTGTCCCTCCCTCATTACCACCACTGAGGTGCCCTTGAGCAAGGTCCTTAACCCCAACTGCTCCAGTACAGCTGCTCAGTGGCCAGCAGATCAGACTGTGGTTGTACTGGGCAGCTTCCTGGTATGAATGTGACAGGTTGTTGTTGCAAATGAGACTTTTTTCTCAATTGCAACAACAACCTGTCACATTCACACAGTTACACAATCAAGGTTAAATAAAAAAAAAAAAGTATGGTTAAGATTAGAATTATGACTGGGTTAAGGTTTGGGCAAGAGTTGGGGTTAGACATGAAGATGTTATACTTGAGTTTGAGATAAACTTTTAGGGAATGAAGACAGTTTTCTTATAACTAGGGATGCAACTAACGATTACTTTTTCAGTATCGATAAATCTTTTGATTATTTTCTTGATTAATCGATTAGTTGTTTGGTCTATAAAATGTGAAAAATGTGGATCATTGTTACCAAAAGCCCAAGATGACGTCCCCAAATGTCTTATTATGTCCACAACTCAAACATATTCAGTTTACTGACACAGAGGAGAGAAGAAACTATTAAACTAAAAATAGTCCCATTTAAGAAGCTGGAATCAGAGAATTTGAAAGTTGACAACTAATTGATTAATCTTTGCAGCTCTACTCACAACACAATGCAACTTCCTCACAGTGTGTGTGTGTGTATGTGTGTGTGTGTTTGCAGGAGTGTCCCCCCAGCTCGGAGGATTTCAGAGAGATGCAGTGTGCTGCCTTCAATGATAGACCGTTGGTGGCTGGAAACACCTTCAGATGGACCACCTTTCATGGAGGTCAGTGAACACAACTCACTGTTCATGGGGCTTTTTCGGGGGTTGGGACAGGTGCTAAGACAGAGCGTTTAGACAGAGGTTGAATACAGATATTTTTTGTCATGGACTTTGATGTGATTTGATGCCTGCTGCAGATCGAATTTCCTTCAGGTTAGTAAAGTTGAAGTTAAAGGTATATTTAGTCAGACAGTATGATAAAAAATGATGTGTTTTTGAACATTAGAGCATGTAAACATGTTCTAGTAGAAACCCAAAATACAAGTATGAGTCTAAAAATGAGATAATATGGGACCTTTAAAGGGACTGCCTCGATAGAAATGGTATACTGGTGGCCGGGTTGGCTCAGTGGGTAGAGCAGGCGCACATATACTGAGAGGTTTATGCCTCAATGCAGAGGTCCATGTTTTGAATCCGACCTGTGACGATTTCCTGCATGTCTTCCCTTTCTCACCGAAGTGTTTTTATGGTCACTCACCCTTGTGGCTTTGCTGATGGGGGTGAAGTATAATTCAAGCGCGTGTTTCTGTTTGCTTGATGTGTAACTTTAGCTACGGTGTTTTATGGCAGTTGTGGTAAACTTTCACGTCCACTGCGAGGCCCTCCTAGGTGTTTAATCCACACAGTTATGAGTTTTCTCCGTAACGTCTGCAAGTTTTCTTGCCTCCTCTCCCTCTCTGCTCTCTCCCAGTTCCATCTCTTCACCTCCTGCCTGTTTCTGTTTTCTCAGCCACCTCCCTCCCTGTCCTTTTGTCTCGCCTATTTTTCCATAATAAACTAATGAGTCACTGACTGAAGATCTTCCCTGCCAGGGTCTGACCCTTGTGAACTGAGCTGCCTGGCCCTGGGTCACAACTTCTACTACAACTTTGGCCGAGTGCTAGATGGCACAGCCTGCGACAAGGAGCCTGGAGCGGTGTGTGTCAACGGACAGTGCCTGGTGAGTGGCAGCAATACTTTTGTATGTGTGTGTGTTGGTGTTTTCTTTACATATTGTATTAATGCAATTTTGTGTCAGTGTTTTTCGCACTCTTTAAATTCCCATTTAAAAGATTTATTTTAAGGTTATTCTTTATAATCTTCATTGTATAAACACAAGAGTCTGCTGGATAATTTAGTGATACTATCGGCTTATGTTACAGCCATCAAATGTAATTATTTCAACTTTGTTTCTATGAAAAAGGTTTCTTCCACTAGTTTGAGATGCTGGTCTGAAAACACAGCTTACCTTGCTCGGCATCTGGATTCTCCAGATATCACGAGATCATGCAAGAATCGCGGGATCACATTTCACATGGAATCTATCTTGTCAGGCTTCAAGTAATGCGTTTGTGTTGGAACTACCAGCTTACCGCACCAATCAGTGAGGAGCTACTGGCAGCTATGGGCGTGGTTAAGTGTGTGATGATTTTTTGAAAGTGCCTGCAGACAGTTTCCAATGGCTCTGGTTAACATCTGGCACGCCAGGTTAAAACACAGCACTGTGGTTGCCAAATTCATCCACAATTGACCCAGAATCTTAAAGTGCAGGGATTTAACCTGCTGAATGTCTTATCAGGTTTCTGCAAAGCGTAAACTGGAACCAGAAACGTTTCCTGACGTTGATTTCAAAATGGGGCTTGATCCAGTTTCTCTGTTCATTTCCACCCTGTTGTAGTATGAGTGATGTTGACCACTCTGACTGGAGCTCTCTGGTGAACTGAACTCAATGCTGCGCGTTAGGACCAGAGTGCACTCATCAGTGTGGACTGCAGCCTTCAGTTAGCATTACAGCTCGGCACTGCTCAGCACACTGCCAGAGTCCCGCTCCCACATCCAGCCTGTCCTCTGTTCACCCCTCTCACCCTCACACAGATGGGGATAGTTGGAAATGAACTTGTGTCCCCCGGGTCCTGCAGCACATGGAAAGTGCAATGAAATTCATATGTAATACTCAGTAGACACGTCTGAGGGTAAAACTCATAATTAAAGTTATTTACACCACTGACAAAGGATTAATGCATCTCTGTGTTTACATAGCCTATGTCTATATATATATATATATAGTGTGTGTGTGTGTGTGTGTGTGTGTGTGTGCATGCTTTTGTGTAGAGTAAATAAGGGGATTTATTACCCGTTGACTTGGCTTCTCGAGGTCAGAACCGCACAGGGCCTAAAACCGGAAGCAGATGCAGCCTGCAGCTGGTGCGGACTGCTGCAGGTCACAAACTGAGATCAGACTGCAGAACACATGGCTGGTTTGGACGCAGCACATGTGTACAATAGAGGCACAGCTAACTTTGTAGTGTTTATAAGTGTTTTTTTATTTGCAGTTGCCATATGTTGATCTGGGAGTTTGTTCAATTATTTCTGTCTATTATCTTGTCAGAAATAGTGACAGATGCCCATCATAAGTTGCAAGTGTCAAAGGGGGATTGTGTTCCAATAATTTTTTCTTCCCCAGCCAACCGTCCAAACCCCAAATATGGTTTTCATTCAGTTTACAGTGATAAAAAATTGGAGCAAAACTCAAGCAAGAGTCGACAGCTAAGTAAGCAGCTCTACTGAGGCACTATGAACTAAATGCAGTGCTTAATTTGGGTGCAGAGGGGGGGTGGATCCGGCGACTCAAAACGGGGGCTAGAGGTAACGGAACAAAAAAAAAAAATTACACTGCGTATGTAGCTTCTCTGACTAAAAAAATCTAAACAACGCTGTGTGTACATCAGGGCAATGTTTATTTTTATTTCAGAACATTTTACTGCATCGGTGCAAAATGTAAAAAAAAATATATATATATATATATATATATATATATATATATATATATATATATATATATATATATATAGGCTATACATACACTGCAACAATCATTTTCACAAGCAGCAAGTATCCATCGGACTATTAAATTAACCAAAAAACCCACCATGGTCTCCACATTCTTGATCGGCAGAAACGATTTTTGCTTGTTCGGGATCCGACTGGCCAGCGTAGCCTATTAGAAAAAGTTAAGCAAACTTTGTTGTCTTTTTGACATTTTTCCCCTGAGTGAAATGAGGATAACAGCAATCTCAACCAGCACAAGTGCTTGTGTCACTTGAAGTACAGCGCCGCGCTGTTGAAGTGCCTCCCCTCCCTCCGTCCCTCTCCCCCCTCCGTTTTACCCTGAAAATTCACCTCAAAACGCATCAAAAATGCAAACACAAGATTTTTGTGGAACTTCAATGGGGAATAAAGACTAACAAGACAGATACCAACATTGAACACTACACAAACAGTAATTTATTTTTTTCATTTATGCGATTCATTTTTCATAGTGACAAAGGAGGTGTCGGATCCAATAAAAAAGGTTCCGGATCCAACGTCGGAGCTCAAATTAAGCCCTGACTAAATGCTAATGTAGCGACTTCTTTGAAACTACCATTAGCCGCTGAGAGGCTGAGACAGTGAACAATCAACACCTGTATGACGTGCCGTTTGAATAATCCATTTCCACTCCGGGATATTCCTTCAAAGATTCATTAGCCATTTCATAGTCTCGCTTTGCCAGACCCTCCTCCAAAGCGCGCTGGAGGAGAGTCTGGCTACTCAACATAGCATTCGGGGATGGGAGGAAAACGGGCCCTGGTTTATTGGCATTTCTTTAAACCAATCACAATCGTCATGGGCGGTGCGGAAAGCTGTGGTGCCGCTGCAAAATAGGCTCAGAAGGAACTTGTTTAGGTGGAACGTGTACATTTAAAAGTTGTTTTCATCTTGCAACAGAAAACTCAGATTGGACAGATAGTCTAGCTAGCTGTCTGGATTTACCCTGCAGAGATCTGAGAAAAGGTTAACCATGGTCGTCCAGAGTATATATCGACCAGAGTTTAAAATGCCAACACAAAGGAAGCCCAAGGCAACGGATATCCGGCCTAAATGAGTGAAATCGGGTGGATTTTCAGGCGTCAACGGAGCAATCCCGGAAGTGGAACGTCAAGGATATAAACAGCCATTTTAAAACAAGAAAAAACTAAAACGTGTGCAAAGGTGCGGTCAACAGAAAATGTAAGAAACCAAACCCCCTCTCTAGCTTCCTTCATGCAGGTGTAATGGACAATAATTATTGTAAGAACAAGCCCTGTGACATTCTACCTGACGTAAAAGGTGAAATAAGCTATAAACAATATCTAACATCAGTATGCTAACATGCTCACAGTGACAATGCTAACATGCTGATGTTTACCAGGTTCAGCATGTTAGTTTAGCCTATTAGCATGCTAACATTTTCTAATTAGTGCTAAACACTAAGTACTACCGGGAACAAAGGGGAGGTCAGGAGTTCTGCAGGTATTTGCTCATAAACCAAAGGATTGGGCAAATTTTAAATGTAACCTGCTAGTGGCACTAGATGAAAAGTCAGAGGATCACCAAAGTTATTAAAATGTATCGTCAAGGGACGTTGAATAACTGCAACAAATCTACAAAACTCCAGCTATCCACCTGATAGTTGTCAAGGTTTTTCACTCTTAACATCAAAAACATTTCAACCTCGTGTGCAGAAAAGTCAGAGGATGTTAAGTCAAGAGTCATTAGGATTCCTCCTCTGGAGACCATCAATCTGTAAATCAAATCTATCTATCCAATAGTTGAGATATTCAGTCCAGACCAAAGTGGCGGACCGGCTGACCGATATTGCCATCACTTGAGCAGTAAATATTTTCTTGACTGACTAATCAATTATTGCTTCAGTACTAGTCCAATCACATACCTGCTGCTAAAAACCAACTAAAATGTATCTATTAACCCTGAAAGACTCAATTAAGTTTATTTCTGCACTCTCAAAGTTACATTAGCAATACTTTCCATGCTTTTAAAATGCTTGATCATATATTTATTGACCGGGATGAGTGTATGTTAGAGTATTTATGTTTGTATTTTTATACGTTTAGTACTTTTATATTCAGGTATGGCACAGGTATGGCGTTATACACAAGCTTGTGCAATGGCTATACTATTCTACATTAACTTGCATGTTTGAGTGTTTTCTGGTGTTTAGCAGGACAGTGGTCGCTCCCTCAGTGGGGCCCTCGTTCACTCTGCTACTTTGTCACCAAGGATTCATTTCCACACTGTTTTACACACATAGATGCTTAGAGTGTTTTTCTGCTTTTAGGGGCTTAGGGGGCTGATTATACGTCCCCTAGATTGTTGCTCTCTTGCCTGGTAACCTGCCCGTTGATTGGTTTGCTCTGGAGAGCGCAAGATGACTGCCGGAGAAGAAAGCGGCCACTGTAAATATATCTAGCTACAAGATTCTCCACACGCCATAAACTATGCAGCTCATCCACGGTAGTCTTTGCTTTGACATTTTAACGTTTACAGAGACAACTCTCCGGAACGGTCCTCCCTTCTTGAGGCCCTGAGCTGCAGTTGTATCCCAAAGTAAATGTTTGTGAGAAAGAGAAATTTGAAAGGAAGAGGCAAACAAGAGAAGGAGAGAGAGATAAAGTGGATTGATTTGGATCATGGCAGAAGGATTTAAGGTGGCTGTACAGCAGAGACAAAACATAAAAGAAAGGTTAGAGGTTGCCAGGGCTCTGGTCAGAAAATGTGTGAAGTCGGAGTGCAAAGTCAACATGCTGTCAGAGAAACAAGTTTCAGCAGAGACATCCAACCAGATCAAACTGTTGTTTCCTAAACATTTGTGTATGCATGTGTGTGTCATACAGAAGCCCGGCTGTGACTCCATCTTTGGATCAAAGCAGCAGGAGGACGCCTGCATGGTGTGTGGAGGACAAAACACCACCTGCCTGCACCACAAGAACGTGTACCAGAGCTACGGTCTGGAGGCAGGTAGGATACACACACACATACACACACACACACACGAGACACACACCCACACACACATACGCACAAACACACGCACGCACACACACACACACATACACACACATACAGACAAACACACACACTGACACACATGAGACACACACACACACACGAGACACACACCCACACCGACACCCACACACACACACACACACACACACACACACACACACACACACACACACACACGAGACACACACACACACACACACACACAGACATATGCACAAACACACGCACGCACACACATACAGACAAACACACACACTGACACACATGAGACACCCACACACATACGCACAAACACACGCACGCACGCACACACACACACACACACACACACACACAGACACACACACCCACACCGACACCCCCACACACACACACACACACACACACACACACGAGACACACACACGCACACACACACACACACACACACACACACACACATACGCACAAACACACGCACGCATACACACACACACACACACACACATACAGACACACACCCACGTCGACACCCACACACATACGCACAAACACACACACACACACACACACGAGACACACACCCACACCGACACCCCCACACACACACGAGACACACACACACACACACACACACACACATACACACAAACACACGCACACACACACACACACACACACACACACACACACACACAAACACGAGACACACACACACACACACACACTCACACACACACACACACATACAGACAAACACAGGCACACACACACACACACACACACACACACACACACACACACACACACACACACACACACACACAAACACACACATCATATTATCTCCACCTAGAATCAAATGAGCAGTTTCAGACCAACATAATCTAGGGATAATTTGTGTGTTCCCTCCCAAATGTTATTAGTAATTCTTTCTTTTTTTTTTATTGTTCCTGGATGAAATTAAAATCTACCATGGAAACTGTTATGCCAAACAGATCCTGTTGGCTGCTTTCCAGGAAGAAATTCAGCTTAACAACATGTCCTCCTATATAACAGTCGTTAAGATTTCAGGAAGGAGGAGGAGGAACACAGAGTTCTTCAGGCAATGACATTTTGGCTCAATGCCACCATAACATTTTCTACCTACACTGGTACAGAGGCTAACAGAGGGTCTGACTGTTTTTACATCAAACATGTTGGGAGATGGGTTTCCTTTGTTTTGTCCATTGACCTTCTATCAAAAAGAAACACAATTATTAAAAGAAGATAGAATATGAAGGCACTATACCTGTTACTTTATGCAAAATGGATAACAGAGTTAACAAAATAACAGTCCAATAAACAAGCTGCGTATGTGACCTTCAGTTTGCTTAGAAACAAACCAAACTAAAGAATGCAACAAAGGAGACATTTGCTTTATTGTTCAGACCAAAGAAAATGAACAGTTTAGTGTTCAGGCAGTGGAGGCAAACATCCACAGAATGGCGCATGTAGGTCTACATGCAAATGCCTCTGTACAAAGATGTGACAATGTTATAAATGTTATGACGTTACTTGACATTGCAACTTTCTCTGCACTGCTCCGACTGCATTCACTGTATACAGTTCATTTAGAGACAACTTTGTCAAGGAACTTTTAATTATAATAATACAGTTAAATTTGGCAGGAAAGACTCTGCTCTTAGAGGCAGTTTTCAAACTTACCATTCATTTTAAAACCCTCTGCATGGTGTGGTAAATGCTCATCTGTTGTTGATATGTGGTTATCTCCCCCTTTCCACTCCACCTGGGTGAATTACTGACACACCTGCTGAAAGTTGGAACATGTTTGCTTTATAAACTCTGTAAACTCTGCAGAGATGAGCCAAAAAACTGAGAGAGAAAGCGATGCAGATACCTGCTGTGCATACTGTTACATGTGTGTGGAGGAGAAGAATCATTATTGTAGTTCATGAGATCCCTGTGTTGTATGTCCCTTCCCTCCAAGATTACAGAAACAAAGTGCTGCTTGGCATAAAGTCGTGTGAATTATGAATTTCCTAGGTTACTTATTTATTTGGTTTGCTAACCAGCAAGCTAATTTCTTATTGAAACAGCCTCAGCAACAAGAGAGAAAAGGTGGAGGCGATGTTGTGGGATTTGTGAACTTTCCAGTTATGCAACAACTCTACAGCCTGGAACTAAAGCTAAGTTGGGACAGGTGAGGAGAGGTCCTATGCAAAACCTGTGATTTGGGCCCCGGGCCGCTCTGTAGTTTGAGAAATCAGGACGCGATGCAGCAGTAATGTTGTGGATGGCTAGCAGAAACAAACCTTGAGCAGAAAAGGATAAAGAAAAGTGTATTTTTAATGGCAAGTTTCCTTTCAAACGCCTTCCAGATTGTTCTCTAGACAAGACTAAAGTTGTTTGCATGTACTGTCGATTTGAATTGAGTTACCACCGGAGTACGTCATGTCTCAAAAACCACTTGCTGGCCAAGCATACGCCGACAGTATTTGTCAAGGTTTTGGATTGTTGCAATAATAATCAACATTTGCATAAAGCAAGACAATTTTGTCTGCTCCCATGTTGATAAGACAACTTGAACAATATCTCTTTTAAAGTACATGTAGAACAGATGAAACATTTGCAATTAAAGGTGCAGTAGGTAGGCCTTGTAAAACTAACTTTCTGTCATATTTGCTGAAACTGACCCTATGTTCCAGTAGAACTACATGAAGCAGGTAATTTAAAAAAAAAAAATCTGGCTCCTCTGGCTCCACCTAAAGCCTGTAGTGCGATTTGCAAAAATCCACGCTCCCTGTTCAGATGCACCAATCAGGGCCAGGGGGGGTGTCTAACTGCGTGTCAATCACTGCTCATGCACACACATTCATTCTCCCTTGTGGGGGGAGGGGCTTAGGAGACCGTTTTGGGCTTTAGCAGAAAGGGGGGCGGGACTGAGAAGTTGTCAATGTTCAACTATGGACAATCATGCGATTAATCGCAAATAAATATGATTAAATATCAATTGACAGCCCTAGCTTCTAACAGTCGGTAAATAATCACTTAGATTGTGAAAAGATAGAACAATGTTGGCAGTGATGTGTAGAAGGGAAAGAAAATTGAATTAGGTTGGATCAAGATGGGAAAGGAATGACCTTTTGATCCTGTGTTGCCCTCTACTTACAATTTACACAAATTGTGAGATTTAACACACACATATCACACACGAACAGAAAGTACCCAACACCTCTGGCGTGCGACTTGGCTCGGGACTCGGCTCTGTAACAGTAGCTTCTTCTTGTGTAGGCAGAGCAAAGTGCCAGCCATAATGGCTCAGATTGAGCAAGAAGAAAACAGGCTGATAATAGCTGCTTTGTTTGGGTGACCCAACAGCCTTGGGAGGTTTTCTCTCCTACTGCAGCTGTGTTTCCCAACGGAGAAAGAACTGATGGAGGGTGGCTGCACCACATCGTATCTCACCAGGTCAAATACCGATGGCCTTAAGCTCATCGCTGCCTGTCTGTAACTCTGTAACCTCAGTCACAGCACTACATCTTCATAAAGCACCGCAGAGGAACCTCGTGAATAGTTCCTCTCTGAGACGGGTTAGCAGGGGCAACCAAAGTTACATGCTCCTCAGAGGCCGACTGTAATGAATGGAGTTCATCCTGAGGCTGCTTTTCACTCCAGAGCAGCAGGGGAACCATTGAGCTGTCCTAGCCTCTTTGTTTTTTCTTGGAAGTGAAATATTACACTGTAATGAATGGGTGTGCTTTCGGCTCATTCATAAATTGTCTCTCTTTGTGCTCGTAAACCGATCCTGTAAACCATTCATCATAGTTAATCATTACTGACATCATAGATTTTTATTGTTTTATAATGACTAATCGAGACTTCGCAACAGCATCGTGATACAATATCAGCGTTTGGCAAGATCTCGTCTAAAGAACATCATTACATGATAACTCATCCAGATTATTTGTGAGTAACTGATAAGATATCAGTTACTAATTGCTGAAAAATGGCACATAATTCAACCCTGAATATAAAGTGCATAGTACAAAGTTAAGGCCTGCAGCTATCTATTAAGTGGCTGTACTTCTCAAAACACTGAACTGTAATAATTGTACAGTAAAATGTAAAGAGAGCTGTTGCTGAAAATGCATGCACAACTTTTCAAAGATCATTCATGCATATGTGTTTTTAAAACAATATAAATACCCACTACAGTATGTGCTGCAGGTTGTGAGCAGACCTAGGTCTAGTTACACCTACTTGACACATGGCTTAACACAATTCAAATTTATTTTCTTCCTTAGATTAGAACAACTTTAAAAAACTTGAATTTAAAAGCCATCTGAGGCGTTTCCCTTCTTGGTAAAGCTGTTTTCAGTGTTACACGTGTGCCCCAAGGTTGTAAAAAATTGACTTTTCCTTTAATCATGTGAAGTAAACTCATAATTAAATTCATATTAAAATCAAGCCTCTCACTGAGTGTCTCTGTTTGCCAGGCGGACCTTTTGGATACAACGAAGTGGCCATGATTCCAGCTGGAGCCACTCACATCCGAGTAACTGATAACAGCAGGAATTATCTAGGTAAGATTCAGCCTGTCACACACACACATGCACATACAGGACACCTGGGCTGCTGTGTATATTAGTTCCAGCTTTCTGCAGAAGACCCACGGCTGCAGTGTAAATCAGGCACTTAAAGTAATTCCTAGACTTACTATTACTTCCTCTCCCCAGAGACAGGAGGGGCTCAGCAGTCCCATCTGGTCTCTGGTCCTGCTGTGTGTTTTCCAGGCAACATTATAACTAAGGGCATCTATTCTCATCCTTGTTTATGAGACCAAAATAAAACAGGCCCCGAAATGGTACACACTGTGGCCTTGAAAGGGACGCTCGTAAAGGCTTTTTCTGACCACTGGCTCAAGGCAGGTGAAAGTACTTGTTTCCATTTCATGTCATGGAAAATCCCTCTCCCACCACTGAGGAGAGACAGCTGCCATACATAGCCAGCTGGCATATTTCTGTTTCTGACAGCCTTCCTTACTTCAACATGGCCCACTTATATAGAGAGCTAATTGTTGGCATTTCATTACTAGTACAGTGCCCGTTTCGAAACGTGCCGATTGCTTGGCGTATTGCTGCTTGCAGCTTTTTGCTTATCCAAACAACATTACAATCGCTTCCTTGGGTCCTGAGAATGACATCTGTCATGACTTAGTTGCTGGAGTATACGCATCATTTGCTAACAGCTAGCTATTTGGGACCAGGCTATTTCCGGTAACAATAACGTTAATTATGAAAGTTAAATTGCCGATGCTTGAAATGTTTGAAGTTGCTATAATGTAACATCTCCGGTCTCTCTTTCTTCATCTGTTCTTGAATGTTATGCAGCGTGCGACGGAGAGCGAGCTGTACCCAGCACGCCGTTCGGCGGCGTAACAGTCAATAGGGGTCCCCTCTCAATACACGACACCGTGTGTACATAAAACACTACTGATAACTATGTCCTGTTGATCTCAAGAGCTCGCACTCAACAGTGCACTTCCTTGGGTCCTCAATACACCTGCCAAGTGTGAAGTCAATCGGATGAACGGTTGGCGAGAAAATCAGACATACAGATAGTCAGAGACTCCTTCAATTTTAGTTAGATTTGACTGACTTATCAATACTGAATAACACCAAGCTTTTCCTTCCTTCCTTCCTTCCTTTCCATTACTCTCATCCCTCATCCAGCCCTCCAGAACGGTCGCTCCCAGTTTGTGATCAACGGTAACTGGAAGATCAGCATTCCAGGCGAGTACAATGTAGCCGGGACGAAGCTGCTGTACCGGCGCTCGGCAGACACCTGGGAGAGCTTCGAGGTACCAGGACCCACCCAGGAAGACCTCCATCTAATGGTGAGAGCTCCAAGATACTTTAGTTTAGAACTTTGGAACTTTCTTTCTGAAGTTACTGGAGCAGAACAGTTTAATCATCATCTGGTCTCAGGAGCTGGAAATCTCTTGACGTTTTGTTGATTTTGCATGGTCACCTGAGGTCAATTTTATTTACAGTATATAGCCCATTTTCACGATTCACACATTTGCATCAAGAGCCTTTGGAATCTGTACAGCATTAGACACCCTCTGTCCATAAACCATAGATTTGATTAAGGAAAAACATCCCAAAAAAACTTTAGCGGGATAAAAGGAAGCTACCTCAGGAAGAGCAACTGAGGAGGGATCCCTCTCCTCCATGAATGACCAGACATGCAATAAATGTCTTCATTGTAAAGCCATTGTGAAGTGTCAGTAAAACCAGGTCTACTTCTACTTGCCATTCTGGTAAGTCTGTTTCATCACAACCAACCAGTAGGACACCATTGAGCCAGGCAGGCATCAAAACCAGTAAAAGATACACACATTGTTCTTTCCTGAATTGTGCAATAAAATGGTAAATACTGCTTATTGTTAAGCATGTCTCAAGGTAAGAAAAACATCAGGTTTGAATTAATAACTGATTGTTACCATTCAGACCCTGTGCAGGTATTTGGCTCAGCTACCAAACAGCTGTTAACTATCGCTTCCTCCTGAGATACTCTAAGAACACTGTTAGAGTCCGCTGTTCTGTAAAACATTGATGGTGGTTGTAAGCATCCTCTGAACACTGTGTACTGTTTGTTTCATTTCCACATAGCATAACAATTTGTCCTCTTGTAACCCTAAATCTAAGGGTAAGGGGTTGACCCTAATCCTGAGGTTTAAGACTACCTTTACTTCAGGCTTTGGAGAATGTGTCATCCATTTAAGTGCCATGCGGTTTCGTTGATCCCTCATTTAGTTAAGTTACGCTTGTAACCCTAACCCTTTAGGATTACAAGGGTACGACGTCAAATTCTAGACACTTCTAGACCATTCCTCCCAAAACTCCTCTGAAACTTTCAGATTCTAAATAAATTCTTGACACTTAAAAAAGTAGTTGATAAAACAATGACACATGTATTGATTGATTTATTGATTTATGATAGAGATGATATCAAGCTGATCTGGGCATTTTTTAATGGATCTGTATTGGCTAAAATTAATCCGATCAAATGCCAATACTTTTGTTACTGTAGTTTTCTGCATTTAAATACACAGACTCACTTAGCTTAAATGCTAATGGATCTGTTAATTCTCTTCTTACTAGCAAAGAGCAGTGTTCAAAACGTTTGGGTAGCAGCTTCTCATGTGTAGTCGGCCATCTCAGCTGTCGCCAATTACGTTAAATGAATGAATAACTTGAGACAGACCAAAACCTTTTGTCGTATTTGTGTGCTCTCTGCAAGCCAGATTTACTTGAGAAATCACTCTGTAACACCACTGTACTGCAGGTACCTAGTATTAAAGGACTCGGTTCAGGATCAGCACCAAAACAAACTTGATAGCGACATCCCTATTCTGTTATACAATCTTAGATGAAGTACGATCGAAAGCTCCAGAACAGTGCTAAAATGCCTTATAGTGATAGCGTGTCCGTAAAGCCAAGAAAGATGTTTCTAGGAGCTGGCCTGATTCCAAAATGAGGAGTACAATTGAACAAAGTTAATATACGCTATGTAATTTGACTTGACCAGTATTATATAAATGTTGATTCATGCAGTTGCAAAGTTTAGGCCTACACTGTACACTACTGTACACTTTAAGGTCCTACCTGCTTCTTTACTTGATTTTGGTTTTAACATGTTAGCTGTTTTGTATCACATTTTGTATTGTTGTTTGTTATGTACTTTTTATTTATGTAGCCTAATGTTGTTAATCTATGTATGCAGATTTAAAGCAATTTGGGTCAACTTATGTTGTTTTAAATGTGCCATATAAATAAAGATGGCTTGACTTGACACTTTAAGATAGATACAGTAGATCTTTATTGTCATTGTATACGGTACAACGGAATTCTGTTAAAAATATATTCACATACACCAGAACATCTCGCACATGCACATTCATCTACACATACACATTCATTCCATTTATTTAAGGCAGATGAAAACAGAAAAAAATATTCAAAACCTTTCCAGGCCAGTCTAGATATTTCCATGCTGTCCTTGTGTGCAGGTGCTGGCGACAGACACAAACCCGGGCATCGAGTATGAGTACTGGCTGCCACCAGGCCAGTACGCCCTCCACCATGGGGGGAGGAGTCCACTGCGTCAAGCTCACCACACTGGCAACTACCTCCCCTGGGATCAACCCACCACCACAACCGCTACCACCACAACCACCACTACCAGCACCACCACCCGGCCTCCTCCTGTCACCACCCGACCCCACTGGTGTAAGTCCGGCCTCCAGCTTCATTATACCACCCTTAGTCTATATCCACGACCTTCCACTTTTGGGATTGCCCCGTTGCTGCCGGAAATTCCGCAGTATGTCCTTTTTTTCAACCGGATTTCTGTTACCTTACGCTTTTCTCTCCGGAAGATTCATGAGGACTATGGTTAACTGCTCCTCAGATCTCTGCAGGGTAAATCCAGACAGCTAGCTAGACTATCTGTCCAATCTGAGTTTTCTGTTGCACGACTAAAACTACTTTTGAACGTACACACGTTCCGCCAAAAATGTCCTTCCCGAGGCTATTTGCCAGCGGCACTGGGGGCTCCGTGCAGCATTTAGTGCCGCCCATGATGATTGTGATTGGTTTAAAGAAATGCCAATAAACTAGAGAACATTTTTCTCCCATCCTGGAATGCTGTGTGGACTAGCCAGACCCTCCTCCGCAGCTCTGCACCATTGTGGAGAAAGGTCTGGCAAAGCGAGACTATACCACACTTAGATATATTCATAGAGGAAAGCTTTTTGAGTTTAAAGGCTTAAAGGTATAGAAAGTGATGTTAAACCAATACACTTTTTGTCAAATTCAGCGAATATCTCCTCACAGTCACCTAGCTCTCTATTTTCTGTGTGCGATGAAAAACAATCTGGGTTTAATAATACATAGCCATAGCTGTGTAACCTGACAAGCTAGACCCACAGCAAGATGTTGGGTCGGGGAACTCACCATTGGCAGGGCTCAATCCGAGGGGCGGGATAAACGGTTGTCTTTCAAATTCCCTCTGCACTCAAAGCCAACCAGAGCAACGCTAGTTGATACATTCAACTTTTGCTGTATCCGGTCGGCAAAACTCCTAACACATCTTCCTTTTTTTTTACTGACTTCAGTGCTTAACTAACTAACTCCAAGTCTTCCAGAGTCGCGGCCAAAGATGATTCGAAAGGCCGCTGTATTTGTATTTTTTTGGCCGTTGAGTTTAGATATCAACAATCTTTGCGCAGCATCGCTTACTGCACCTTTAACTCTCCAAAATCTCAGTTAATACATTATCTACTTCTCCTCATGTTAGTCAAAACTCCATTGGACGGGAAGAACTCTAAGAACTAGCAGACATTAGTGTTCATTCATTTCAATGAAGCCACTGTTTTGGCACCACCAGGCTTCCGCAAAAACAAATGCAGTTGATAAATGGCAACTGTTTACCTGCTAACCATTGCAAGGGAGAATAAAATGATTGTTGTTGTGATAATTTACCAGAGTTGTAAATCCTGTCCGTTGTGCAGTGTTTCGGTGTTTGATGAGCCTTCAAACTCATGGATCTGTTATTCAAACTGGACATCCTGGATAGTATTTACATCAACCCTTAAGTACCTGAAGCAACATACCCCTAGCTGTGTATGAGTGCGTTTTATTGCCTGTACATGAGTAGAGTTTGACCCCAAGTCTTCAGCAGCAACACTGTGATATTTGGAGGAAGTTTTAGAATTCAGTCAGGATTTTTTCCTCAGCATTTCTGTCAATACTAACAAGAATGAGCTAACAGGTGCAACAAACTAACAGGAGAACGAGGGAAATCAATCACTTGTCTGTACATGCCCACAAAGTCCTGAGAGGAGATCCAATCAGGCTCAAAAAGTGGAAACACCTGTGTGTTGGTGGATGGGTTAAAAATGACCCATCTTCAGGTCACATTTGTACCCCGTTTATACGTACATGGTCATTTTGAAAAACTGAGACATTTCCCTTCGTTTGCACCCTTCGTTTACACGCAAACGGAGAATTCGCCTCTGAAAACGATTCTTTCGAAAAACTCCGGCCAGAGTGGAGATTTTGGAAAACCTTGTTTGCACTTCTGCGTGTAAACTGAGACAAACGGAGGTTTAAGCAGCCGAGGAAGTGAGGAAGAGAAGAGATAGGAAGTGATTAGTTGCTGTTGTTGCTATTTTCGGGATTCTGATTGGCTAACGTGGGCTTGAGCTTCTCGTTACACTGCCACCTACAGGTTTGGCATGCTCTTGACAGCATTGACGGCATATATACATGGGTACGTGTAAACGAACACTTTTCTGAAAACTGACAGCTGTGCACGATGTTATTTTTGAAAACGGAGAGGTTGAAATGTCCGTTTATGAAAATAGCCGGCCACATGTAAACGTAGCATAGATTTAAAAGTGTTAATCTGCGGGCTGAACTGCTGAAGCTGAGGAACGCAGCTGGTTTATCTCGCGTGATAAGCCTGCAGTACACATGTGCTGAATGTCTCCCTAAATACTTACTTTCACATGGAAATCTGCAGGCAGCCTGAGGACTTGTGCCTAAGTAGCCTCCCTGCAGATACTTTCCAGCCGATGGATTTGTGCAATCTGACTCTTGTTGTTACCAAAAATAGTTTGTTGATTATTTATTTGGTAACAAGGTGAACTTTCCAGTCGCTGAGTCTGGTCATGACTTCATGGTCATGTTGGGTAGGATATAATGAGGTTAGAATGATCCGAAAGACAGGAACTGTATAATAAATCAATGCAGGGGTTTGTATTCAATCTATTTGTGATTAACTCACCACCACAATATGAGAGACGTCTGTTTTTCTTTTTATTACTATCAGAACAATATATCCAAACAAAGAATTTCCTGTTTTCTCCAATCTGTTGTGCAACATATTGAGCTGGAGTGCGCCTGCATTTTCTTCAGCGTTTTAACATTTATTTTTGACAGAAGGTGGTCCGAGTTTGTCATTAGTACTTCGGCGAGCATGGCCACTAACTGAAACAGGAGCTTTGTAACTGCAGATCTTCCAGCTCGCTGGTGATTTGCGGAACTAAAATGAACACAAGCAAACGGGGCCAAAATAACTGATACGTTTACATTTTAAGCCAGAACACAACATGAAATATGTTCTTAACATCCAAAGTGGAAGAAGACATTCCTCTACTTCTTTTCTGGTGTAATTATTTTTTGTGTGAACATGGATCATTTATTTTTGTGGAAAGTTCTTTTAAAATGTGGCAAATATATTATTCTAACCAGATTTAAGTGTCTGTTGTGTTCACGTGAGTTAAGTCCCACAATTACAGGTTTAGAGATCACTACTATTAATTCTGAATTTGCTTGATTGTATACTTTTTTTGTCCCGCAAATGGAGCAGCTACTGACAGATTGAAAGAAATGTAAACAAATTGTGGATAATAGTGTGACAGCTTGTTGCATTGCTGCTACTTAAATACATTAATTTGTCTCATAACTGTCACAGTGTATGTTATAATACATGGTTAAAGTCAGAAATGTTCAAATCCAACATAAAAAGAGCTGTTAAATAATTTCATTAATATTAAACTAATTTCATTACAGTTCGAAACACCAACTGTTTCCAACATGGCTGACAACACTGTGTGTGTGTGTGTGTGTGTGTGTGTGTGTGTGTGTGTGTGTGTGTGTGTGTGTGTGTGTGTGTGTGTGTGTGTGTGTGTGTGTACTAGTTTTAAGGCCTGTGAAGCCGCCCCGCCAATCTCCCCAGCACAACCGCCACCAGCCCACCCTGCCCCGCCTGGAGCGGCGGGAAGAGAACCACAGAAACCTCCTGCCTCAGCCTTCACCTGGAAGTATGTTTGACATTTTCTCCATCCAACCCATCCTCACAACAAGCTAAGCCCGGCCAACCATACAAGCCAATAATCCTTAAAGGGATGCTCAGATATTTCGGAAAAATACTTGTCGATATTAACCTTTTCACATGACGCGAGCAAGCATGCATGTTGCTCAACATGTCAAGTATTGTATAAGGCATTGGTTCTCAAACCTTTTTCAAAACTGTACCCCCCTTTGTAAAAAACTTTTTTATCCAAGTATGACTTGACCAGCACAAAAGTTTTTGGGTAAAAAAAATAATAATAATAATAAAAAAGCCTAGCTACTGTATATAAAGAGGCACAATACAGCGCTGCACCATCAGTGTCTGCTTTACTAAACAACAATATTGTAACTGAAAACCACTTCAGTGCTACATTACAAATGTTTAGAATCACTAAATTCATTCATTGGTGTAAAATTATTTTAGGTATTTTACTATACTATAATTATAGTATATATAATAGTGTATATAATTATACTGTACTATAATTTTTTTAATTAACATTTACAAAAATGTAACGTAGCCCCTGCAGTACTCTAAAGTACCGCTAGGGGTACGCGTACCTTCTTTTAAGAAACACTGGTTTTACGGTATGTTTTATGGTATCATGACTATTTATGTGAGCTTGTTTCTGCTCGGTTTATCGTACAGGGCATTGTGGGAAATGTCGGCGAGTTAAAGGGCGAAGGGAACGCCACAGACAGTATTGCCAGAAGGACTTTGGTGAGTCGAAATCTTGTAGCTTTGCTGCTTTTAAATAAGTTGTGATAGAATGCTCACGTTAACATATACATAAAAAATATCGTAACGAATTTTCTCTGTTTCCTGTCAGTTTTCCGGGCCCGAGTCCTCGGGAAGCTGTACAGAGGCGAGGAGACGCGTTATGACGTCCAGATCATCCACACATACCGAAACGGTTTCCGCCTGGAGCACCGCGAGTTCTTGTGGGTCCCTAATGTGTGTGACTGCCCCCACCTGGAGGAGGGGAAACAGTATATACTGATGGTGCGTCGCCACATTAACTATGAGCACACGCTGAACCGCATCCTGCTGGAGGAGGAGAGCTACGTGGTGCCGTACAGACCCAGAGAGGACGAGCTGCTGCGACCGCTCGAAAGACTCTGCAGCAACAGAGGACCCAGACAGCCGGCAGAACTGACGGGATGAGTGTAGAGGCAAACATTGGCTGAATCTCACTTCCCTTAAATTGCATCCCCTGCTCCTCCCCTTGATTCCCCTTCCTCGCGTCTTAGTCCGTCCCACCGAGGAAGCATGGGAGAGATGCGAGGAAATCATGCGAGGGGAGAGGAAACGAGGAAATGTGTTTTCAGAGGGATGAGACGTCCCTTCCTCTGAAGTAGGGCTGCACGATATGATGAAAATATGCGATACTGTTGTTGAATATCGCAATAACGATATTACTTGCGATAAGTAAACTTATAAGTAGATTAAAGTGTACTCAGTTCTGCATTTCTGCTGCTTTCAGTATTCTGCTAAAATACAACAAATGGCTTGTGGAATTTAAAACAAACAAAAGGAAATCATTTCTAACATTCTTTTATTGAACACATTGAATATTGAATTGAATATAAAAGGTTTCATTTTAAAGTGCCGTTTTCTGCTGATATTTTCTTTCAACCAACACAAAAAATCTCTGCCTGTCTTCCGCGATATCTCGCACCCTCTCCCAATATGTATATTGCGCCAGTTGTTATTGCGATGATAATAAAAAAACAACATATTGTGCAGCCCTAGTCTGAAGCATCACATGAATTCGTCAGCTGTATGGGCGGAGTGAGCAACGGCTTTCAGCTGCACGGGTTCCGGGAAGGCTGCTCTCTGTATCCTCGCTCATATCTCCTCAGAGATCCTTTCTCTATCCTCGATCCTCGGGGCAGGAATAAGATCTTTGAGACAGCCTTAACAAAGGAGGGCCAGACCGACTTCGATTTCAACAGAGGAGCAAGGAGCGAAGAGCTATCCAAGAAGAGAAGTGAGATTCAGCCTGTGTGTGTGTGTGTGTGTGTGTGTGTGTGTGTGTGTGTGTGTGTGTGTGTGTGTGTGTGTGTGCGCCTCAGAGAATGAAGCTCATACTGAAGCTTTATTCACTTCCTGTGTTTCATTTTTTGTCCCTGTGATCCATATGATGGCCTGATGAATTCCAGAGTGGCGTCACTGGAGAGAAATGACAGTTGGATCGTCGACAGACAGTTTTAGCCTGATTTGAAACCCGCCGCATTGAGAAGCCAAAAAAACTCCACCTTTATTTAAAAGCCTGACCAGCTTACTGTAACATGTAGAGCACTTTAGGTGGATGCCTGTGCCCACCTTTAAACACATACCAAAGAGAAGAACATTGACTGAATTGCCCTTTTTATTATTGCTGTTTTTTGTTTTTTCCACATCTATCATGTCATTTTTTTAAATATTATTGTATTTCAGTGTGTGTGTGTGTGTGTGTGTGTGTGTGTGTGTGTGTGTGTGTGTGTGTGTGTGTGTGTAAACTTAAAGGGAAAATCCACCTCAAAACATGACGACGAAGAGCGACTTAAATTCAATTACACACCATTTGACTCATCCAGATATTTCCAGCAGCTTAGTAGAGTTGTGATAGCAGTAGTCTATATTGACGACGTTCCACTTCCATTCTAAACTCCGGTGTATTTCTGAGGACTATGGTTAACTGCTCCTCAGATCTCTGCAGGGTAAATCCAGACAGCTAGCTAGACTATCTGTCCAATCTGAGTTTCCTGTCTCATGACTAAAACAACTTTTGAACGAACACATGTTCCTTCCCGAGGCTATTTTGCCGTCATTGTGCCCGGCGCTTAGCATCGCCCAAGACAATTGTGATTGGTATAAAGAAATGTCAATAAACCAGAGAACATTTTTCTCCTATCCAGTAATGCTGTGTGGACTAGCCAGACCCTCCTTTGTAGCGCTGTGGAGGAAGGTCTGGCAATGCGAGACTATGATAGCAGCAAATGTTTCAGCGATCTTAAAGAATATTAACAGTTAGTGTTGGGTGTCAGCGCCCTCAAAGTTAAAGAGCGAATAGCCAGACCACCGGCGCTTGAGTATGGTCTGGCTTATCATTCTGGTATAGGAGGTAAAAAAAACACTGGGCTGTTTGCATTTCTTTAAACCAATCGCAATCCTCTTGGGCAGCGCTAAGGCCCGGATGCAACGGTGGCTTTGCAAAATCATAGCAGAGATAGCAGAAGGAGAAGAATCTGTTGTGTATGAGAGACGCGCCAGATTTCAGGCTTTATCACAGCATTGTACATCCCGTAAACAAGACTACCATAATATAAACCTAACGTATCATTAAATGATGCCTTAGACATCAGTGTTTATATGCTGAGGAACATTGAGGATATCATTTAAAGAAAACGTTAAAAGGGGGATTTTCAGCAAGGAAAAGCGAGTCTATTTCCACATCAGAACTCTATTGCTCCACCACAGTCTAGGGAAATAGACCAGAATGTAATAACTTTACATTTTAAATTACATTCTAACTCTGCTATCATATTATCTTTCTTTTAAACAGCTAACTGCAGCTATGTTCACAGTGCATGTTGCAGCATTCAAATTTGGATGTAGAGGTGGATTTTCTTTTTCTTTTCTTTGTTTTAACTCGAGATATAGTAACAACATATTGCTTCACAATATATTTATGTATAAAGAAAATAAGCTTAAACCATAACACATTAACTTGTGTGTCACCTGTTTAACGTATTTCATAGTCTCTGTGTTATAGTGTGTTAAATCAGGTCTGCTTTGTGATACTTTACGTGAAAGAGATTATGAAATATACAGTATTTTATTGCGTGGCACTGATTAGCTACAACTATACTAAAGTATAATTTGACTATAATTGTTTTGAGAAAACTTGCAGTTTGTTGAATAGTCAGTTAACTTCTGTGCCTTGTGTTATGCATTTGATATATAACATTTCCTCTAAAACCTCAGCTACATGTGCCAAAATATTGTCTTTGTACATTTTGTCCATAAAGTGAATGATGACCCACTCTTCTTTATATAAACTTATTGTAGCTGTTCACAAAAAACAACCGTTGTGATTGAATTTTGAATTAAAGGGTGACTACCGTTTTTTTTTCAACCTGGGCGCAATGACGGACCGGCGCGAACCGAGCTACAATGTAACCTAATGGGGCAATTGTGGAGCCTTGCTTTGTGTCCAATATAAGTGATATTTGTTTTTTTGGTACTGACAGGCTCAGATTGTTAGTAAAAGTGTCTGACAACATTACTGATCTCAGGATGTGACTTTTTGTCAGAAGACAGCGGTGTGGAGAGTGGAACGCGAGACGAGAAAAAGGCGTTCAGGTAGTCTGTTGTTTCGGAGTAGGCTACAGAAATGATAGGCTCCTGTTATCAAAAGATTTGAAATGTAATGGCACAATATTTAAATGATTTCGACGGTGTGCATGAGGTCGATATAATTGGATAAAACATCTTCTTTGGGCATATAGGGCCACAGCACCCACGGGAGCACTACCAATATCCCGAGCCCCGCAGCCCTTCAGCCGCTGCTTTACCCTGCTCCGCTCGGCCTGTCTCGCACCGGCTCATCATTGCGATCTCGCTCAATACTGGACCAAATTCAAAGATTTTTGGTCACATCAGTCTATTAGACACACATACATGGGGAAATGAGGTTGAAAAAAACTGTAGTTACCCCTTAAAGCAACACCAAAGCATGTTTCCTCTTTGGTCCCCCTACAGGTTGGAAGCAGAATTGTGTCCATTATGTCTCATTCGAACTACAGATCTGCTACCCGATCTGGCAAACTTGCATAGTGCGGTTATAGCCGATAGAGGGCCGATGGTGTTGCTTTAAGGCTGATTAAAACTTTTAAAGTGATTTTTGTTATTTGAATTTAACAAACCAGACGTGACATCAATAGTGTTTGTAAGAAAACAATATATTTACAAAAACATTCACATCTACAACAGAAAAAAAAAACAATTGTGGTGAATTGAAGTCTGATCTAAATGGATTTCTCTCTTGTGTGTTGAGTTTTTATGACTTAACAGGTGAAAAAACGTTTTGCCAGAATAATCTTCCTAAATTCTTAAAAAAAAAACAAGAAATCTGTGAAAAAGGTAGGAAACTAATTTGGCAGGTGAACAAAATACAAAAGTTTGTATTTAAAAAATGTAATTTCTCTTGCTAACACACTATATATATATATATATATATATATATATATATACCTTGTGGTTAGAGTGCATGGATTATATTATTAATTATAACTCACCTGGAAGTAAACATGAATGCTTTTAGTCCAATTTAGAACGTGCACTTCAGCCTCTTGTGGCCGGGATGAGTATTACAACAACAAACATATTTTTCCCACCTGTTTCACAGATTAAAAAAAAAATTAATTAAAAACAATCCTTCCAAAACCTATTTTTTCACCTGTTCTTAAGTCATAAACACAGGGGGAAAAACCTATTTAGATCCAACTTAAAAAAAGGATCACCAGAATATTTCTTTCTCACTTGCCTCTCAGGGCTTCCGTAGAATACATACGTTAAACTACAGATAATATAACTATACATTTTTTATTGACTGAGGTGGATTTCTGCTCATTAACTGTAAGGAAGTCATCGCAGACACTCAGCTCAGCGTCCCTTCAGTGGTGAAACCAGTCCCAGGTTTCCACATACCAACATCAACATGAACATGTGGGGGAATAGGGGGCTACTTTAGATTCACAACACGGTTCATCTCAGCAGACTTGACTACTTCATCTGAAGGCATGAGACAGAAAGCTTCTATCCCTTCTGGAAGTGACTTTTAGTATTGGTTTGTTTTTTGAGCACTCTTGGTTTACATTTTTGAAGTTTTTTAAATAGAGTAACACATGCAAAACAAAATGTAAACAAGAATTAAGTGAACTATGAACTATGAAGTAACATAATGCGAGCATGCAACATGTTCGTCATTGTAAGTCAAATGCAAAGTGTTTTTCCCCAATTTAACAAGCCTCTTGTACATACATTTCTGTTTAGCTGCCTTTGAGTCGCTCTGTCAGACTGTCTGTCACCAAGCATTTAAAGATCAATCTTGTGAAAAGATGTAGGGAAAATACTGAAAGACAATCTGTTATGTCCGTGACCCTGGTCTCTGCAGGTTTTACTTCAACACATCTTTGTTTTTGGCGTTGGGCTGGAAATAAGAATCAACTGAAGCTGCCTCAACGACAAGTGTAGGAGTTAAAGTTTATAATTGAATGATAGGATGCAATTCTCAGCACTAAATGAAATAAAGTGAATGCTATTATTCTGTGACACTACAGTGTGACTGTTCTATTCATTGTCATTCCAGCAGCTGATTTCAAATTGCGGGAATTTGTAGCAGTTTTCACAATTTGTAGCAGTTATACCTAAACTAACCTGATGGTCTGTTACACAGAACCATCTGAGAACCAGTCATTGGAAACTGTTTGGAAAATGGCAAGCACTTTCTAAAAATACCTGGCAGGTGATTTAATGATATGATGAACCATCTGTATATCCATTGCTGTCGCGACCGTCACACAGACCTTAACCTTTGGTTGATTGGTTAGGGTTAGGGTAAGAATGTCAGGGTAAGTCAATCAGAGGCTAGGATTAGGGTTAGTAATTGGAAATGTTATACACAATTCCTCACATTATGATCGCCTGTAACAATTTTGCCCGGGCTGTATGTTTCTTCTTGCTAAACCACATAGATGGTGAACCATAGCAGACAAAACTTGTGCGTCATGTTTACATTCTAAGCTAGGCTACTTCTTGGGTTTTGGTGAGAATGGCTGAGTGTAAGCAACCGCAGATGGATACAATCCGACCGTTTCTTTCTTTTCTCAATCTGACCGACTGCTTCTTTTCTTGTTGGTTCTTTGCAGAGCTGGGAAATTATTATAATCACATTGTAGCCCTCAAAATCGAATCATGAGTTGCCTAGAGAATCCCACCCCTACTAAAATATTTTTTTACATTTTAGGATACAAGCTTATTCCATTTTTTTTTAATGAGAGTTAGCTGAGAAGATCGACACAACTTTCACGTCTGTGCATTATCTGGGGGGCTATAGCTAGGAATTGATTAACTTTAGATGGAAATGGGATCCAAAGCTCAGAATGACGTCTAGCCGCACCTCAACAGCTCACTAATTAGCATGTTTTAGCTTGTTTGTTTTATCTGTACACAAACATAAATTGTTGTGGCTTTATGGGGAGTTATGTACCAAAAGTATTCCTCTCCAGGCGCAGTAGATTGCCTAAAATGTTGATCTATATTTTTAAAGCTTGTGCTGTAACTTGTGGGTAACTGAATTTGAATGAAGGCTGATTGTTGAAATGTGTTTTATCACCACGATATTGTGTGTGCCGTGTAGAGTCATAGGTAACTAAATGAAAACTGAAATTCCAGATTGGAAGTTTAAATTTCCATGTGAGTTTTGATTATTAAGATTTATTTTTTTTTAAAAGATGCTGCAGGTGTGAAAAACTTGAAAGGAAGAAAAGCCTAAAGTTCAGCTTCCAACCAAACACTACACGGAGACAACATCTGTTGTATTTGGTTGAATAGAAAACTGTCACACATGACTTATGGTTGGACACTACTAGCATAAATGATCTGCCTAAATATTTCGTTCCTTTCTTTGATTGTACTTGTAACGACTTTTTGTAACGAGCTGCTGAAATGTGTCATCTCTTGCATCCGAGGTTATGTTTGAATTTTGATGCAATTCAGCCCACAGTTCTCCCTTTCCAACTTTGAGAAAGATTTGTTCATGATCACAGATCAGAGGGAAAACAGGGCTTTCAATTTTAGGACAGATTCTTTTGTGTATTAGAAAGAAAGAAAAACCTAATTGGGATGTGCGCCTCTCTAGCAATATTACAGCACATATCTAGAATACTCCTCTGTTACAATATTAAAAGTCTAAAAAGTTGAAAATAATACTAAAATTAAAGTTCATAATGTATCCATGTTTACACCTACGTACTGTAATTCCCACATTACGCAGAGTGAGAGTTCATCTCTTCTGATCCCTTTGGCAATTCATACTGTAAGTGTGTTTCCAAACCACAGTCAAGTCTTTGCTGGTGGTTTAATTTCATGGTGTGCAGCCTGTGACATCAGGGCTTTATCCAGTTCTTCTTACAGCAGCAGTGCACTGGGCCCTCTGATTGGTCCTTCTCACAGCACTGTGAGTTTTTGTCCCCTGGCTCCAGGAGCCGCCTGAGCTGTTGTCCACATCGCGCCCTGTCCTACTCCTCGCAGGGTGTGTCAGATGATGACGGAAACGTGACGCGAGGATCCTGAGCGCCGTTTGATGCGTGAGCGGCGAGGTCTGGATTCCGGCTGACAGCTGCACAGAGGGCCCAGCAGCAGCCAGAGGTAGAGGATCACACAGGCCCAGCACGACGACATCTTCACCCAGAAGGTAGACCAGCTGCCGTGGGTGAAGGTGGTCTCCAAAACTGCTGACTCGTAGCTGGAGAGGGACAACAAAATGTTACACCATGCCACTTCAAGTGCTTAGGAACTCGTCAAAAAGTATTAGGTTAGGGTTAGTTTTAGGGTTAGGGTTGAAAAGCATTATATTTCACTTTGTCTTTCCCTTTTTGACCCTCCTTGACTAAAAGAAAAACTGCAACAGCCTTACGACAATATCTTAAAGTAATATAACAATTTATTCAACCATGAATGACTTGACACAATTAATTTTACATAAATAACTAAAGTCCTCCAATTCAAAACTTAATATGTTAAAGGAGGGGTCTTTAGTGTTTTTTAGGCCAAGGACCTCTAACCTAAGAGAGATGAGCAGGGACCCCCTACTACATATATTATATAAAGTTGAGTTGCATAATATACTGGGCCTACAATAATGTGTAGGGCAGCCTAAAGCCTATACACATAGCTTTTCATGGTGCCCTACAATACTAAGCCATTAAAATAATAATTATTTACATATTCATATATCATCATGTTTTAATGTAACAAACATGTGGAAGGCACAGAGAATCCAGAAGGTTACCTGTATCTGTGGATGGCTACCATAGTTGCTACCTTACCTATAGGCCAGTAAGCCTATCATCAATGTTGATGAGGTTATTGTTTTTTTATGAATAGGCCGATTTATCTTTGCTAATAATATGTTTTAATATGTTTTCCTACATATTTAAATTTTTGGAGGAAAACTAATAATTTGGTGGACCCCCTGCAGTGACTCTGAGGACCCCCAAGTGGTCGCGGACCCCCTGTTGAAGAGCTCTGTGTTAAAGGAACTATACTTCACCAAATACACACACAATAGAAGTGGAATTAGCAAGTACCAGACTAAGGTGAAGACAATGAAATGATGTATCCCGTTTACCAAATATTCAAGCTATTCTTTATTTTTGGAACCAAGAACTGTCACTGTCACTTTATATGACACATTTAAGACAGTCCTCCTCCGATAAACGCCCACGTAAGTTGTTTCAGAGCGCATCTACGGAGAGCCTGTTCACTCCCTATTAAGCCCCATTGTACCGAATTTGGTTGCAGTTCCACCAGAGTTCCAATGGGCGAGTGCAAAATGAATGGGACTCTTTGGAGCTAGACGGCTCCGATTGTCATTGAGAAATCTCAGATTTTATTGTAGTTTTTGCAAATTCAACATGGATTACAGGTCGAAAGTTGAATGAATGAATACTTATGTTCTTTCGATTTCTTACAGGTTGAGTCGTTGTTGCCCATAACACGCTAGCATTCTGCTAATGAATGCTAATTGGTCAGTGAAGGACTGATTATGACCAGAGATCCCGCTTGATGGCATCCGAAGCAGAACCAGAATGTCAGAGTGAATATTTTGGCGTGGTCTTTAAAACATTAGCAAACCTCTTTCTAGCACGTGTATTAACAGGGAGAGCCTAACCTGTCAGCTGTGTTGTCGATGCCTCGAGAGAAAAAAGGAAGCGACTCAGAGCTTGCCGTAAAGCAGTATCTCTGTCCGTATATGTGTATGACATCATTGACATTTTAAAAGGCTTTTAAGAACAAAAAAGCAACTTTAAAAACACCCAGCAGTGTGTATTTACTTAGCCTGCCCTTTCGAATGCAACATTCAAATTACTAGACAAAAAATGATATCCTGAGAAAAGTGGATTTTGAGGGGTATAGCTCCATAGACCTCCATTCATTCTGCACTCGCCCGTGAGCGCCCTCATATGAAACCAAAGTGGAACTGCAACCAGTTCAGAAGCCGGAAGTTTCCAGAGAGTGGAAGTTCTTCCCTTATTAGACATTCTCTGGTTGTTTGTTCAAGCAGCAATTACGACTCATTTTTACGTTTATAGTGATGGCGCCATCTAGTGGTCATAGTTATTATGATGACAGACAAGCAGGAAGTAATGTGACAAGAGCGCCAAGTTTCAGGTAGGGCGGTAAAAAAACTGCCCACATAGGTCGGTTGTTCAAGCAGCTGTTGGGGTGGTGTATGGGTCAAACAAACACAGGACTTTCAGCCAGGAGACCAGGGTTTGTGTCCCATTTGAAAATAAAAGTAAATGTGAGGGTTTTTTTTAAGTTTACAGAAAAAACAGAGCTACGTCAAATTCTGCGTCATATGCGGAACCAGAAGTGAAATAATGTCTGATTTTGACCCAAAACACAATCTTTTTAGTTTTGGTGCCTAATCCTGACCAAACTGTCACCGTTTCACAACTTTAACGGCGTGTTAAAAACCACAACTGTTTCGTTCTCTCTGCTTTAGAAATGAAGATGGTAAACGCTTCTGAGTGGCGCATTTCCTGCCACCACTAGGGGCGCTAATTTATGAAACGCTCCTGTGGGTCGTATTAGCGGTAGTATTGCATTGCCAGACCCTCCTCCGCACTGTGTGGAGGAGGGTCTGGCTAGTCCTCACAGTATTTCGGGATGGGAGAAAAAACGTGCACCTGAACAATCCCAGAAATGAAACGTCACCGATATAGACTATGTTAGGGGGAATAAACGACCTATATCATCGTATGGTTTGGAGGAGTTGTTGGCACATTTATAATTTAATGTAACTCTGTCTTCTGTTAAACTGCAGAATAAAGTAATTTAGACAAATGACGTTCACTCTCCCAAAAATGTAGCAAAAAAACCCGAAAAATACATAACCCACCTTTTCTGATCTCCTTCTCCTACCTAATAATTTTCATACAATCCCTTATAAATCCCCAAAAGTCTGAGTGAGGACAAGGTCTGTGTCTTTAACTAACCTGAACCAGTTAGTGAGGGTCATCATGACGTACAGCGAGGCCAAGAAGAAGACAAAGTGGAAAAAGAAGTAGCTGTAAGCCACTCTCTGCGTCTCGTTGTGAATAACTTTCTGACATCCTTTGTTCTCGTCGACAATCACAAACTCCTCGTCAGCTGAAAAAGACACATTAATAAATGTCTGTCTGCCAACTTCAAACATAACTAAATGTATAAACCTACCATTTAGTCTAAAGATCTACCAAATTGAATTCGTCGGCAACAATATTTAGACATACTGTCTATTCATGATTATATATTCTGTTTAAAGATGTCAGTTTGTTTGAAATAGTTTCCTTTGCTCTTAAAAACCCTCTAATGGCCACTGGACGTTGGCTCAAAGAAACCTCTTTGATAAAAAGTTAATATTTTTTCCAAAGGATGCAATTTTTGTAAAGTGTCTTGAATCTATAAAACATTGACTCGGTCATTTAAGGTGTTCTTGTAAACAAACAAAAGTTAACTTTGCTTTCAGTGTTTATTACCAAAAACACATTGTATATGACGCCTAAGGAATGTGTTAAATGCATTTCGTCCCTCATAAAATAATTTTTATATTTGTGCATTGTTTAAATGCACAATTACTAGCTAGCATTCTTCTTCCTCACAGCTTAAAATTTTCCCAAGATTTTAATGTTCTGGGTCTAATAAGAAGGCCTTTATCGTCATCGAACGGAATTAGTTGTGGCACTTAGGTGATACCTTCCAACATAAATAAACATAAAAAATACAAGACAAAGGACATCCAGTGAGATAAATGTGATTAATAAATAAATTAAAACAAAAGTATTTAAAAGTGCAGCAAGTGTGCAGTGGATGCTGAATGGCCGAATTACTACAGTCAGTCCCCTTTTAGACACTTTCAGAGAGTTACATCACAGTCAGTGGCTACATGTTTGTCCAGTCAGTGATATAAAACCTTTTGAGTTCTGATCGTGACATTTCTCCTGCTCATGTTTGTTTGAATTGAACATTCTTTGCAAACCAAGTAAGTTAAAGGTGCAGTAGGTAAGACTCATAAAACTAACTTTCTGTCATATTTGCTGAAACTGACCCTATGTTCCAGTAGAACTACATGAAGCAGGTCATTTAAAAAAAATCTGGCTCCTCTGGCACCACCAACAGCCTGTAGTGTGATTTGCAAAAAAATCCACCGCTCCCTGTTCAGATGCGTGTCAATCACACGCATTCATTCTCCTTTGTGGTGGGAGGGGCTTAGGAGACCGTTTTGGGCTTTAGCAGAAAGGGGGGAGGGACTGAGAAGTTGTCGACATTCATATTTTTTGGTTAAGTCCTGGATCTTCACAATCCTACCTACGGCACCTTTAACGTGAAGTTGAAACTCGTACATTACAAAGATGGAAATCGAAACAGATTTTGAATTGCCTGGAAATAAGCTTCATGCTTTGTGCCATAAAGCAAACTGAAATACCAACAGAATGCAGAACTGTGCTGCTCCTGAACCTCCTGCTTGTCTTGCTTCTATCTTAAGATTAGCCAAGGAGTGCTTTATTGCCATTAAAACACAACACAAAACACTTTTTTTAAAAGACAATTGTGTAATGTTAACTAAATCAGAACAAACCTTCCTCTTCCTTGGGACAGCAGAAGCAGCAGGTGGCTTTCTGGAACTCGTAGCGGTAAACTTTGATCATCCAAAACGGACCGAACACCTCTGCCAGGTAGGAAGCTTCATTACTGCGGCAGAAAATTTTTATTTGAACACGCACATAATAATATGACAATACCTCTTTTCAGAGATGTAAAGATTATTTGGTTACACTTTACTTTAAGGTATCTACATAAGAGTGACATGACACCGTCATGAACGTGTCATACATTATAAACAAGCCATAAATGTTTAGTTAGTGTAAGTTAGGGTTAGGGTTAGGGTTAGAGTTAGGGTTAGGGTTCATGTGTCATGACTGTGTCATGACAGTGTCATGTGTTCATGACACTGTCATGTCACTCTTACGTAGGTACCTTCAAGTAAAGTGTTACCGATTATTTTGTTATTGCACCAAAATTCATACACAGATACAAAGGACAGCTACGTCTATTTTAAATGACTGATATGATAATGAATGATTTTCAGCATTGTACGTCCAGATGAAGGTTTTTCGTCCCAAGGGGCAAAACAAAGCGATACAAAAACAGCTTGCATCTAAAACACTAGTTGTGTGTCATAATGGATGTCATATTCTTGCTGCAAAACAAATCTACCCACGGGTACAACTAAACAAGCCTAAACCTGAACCTGAACATTTATGAAAGTGAGTGTTTGAATGTTTGAAGAGGATTTTATTATGTGGTATCCTGGTAATGATTATATCTTTTTTACATACGTGTTGCGTTGAAAGATAAAGAGACTACTCACCATGCAAAGAGGACGCAGCAGTACATGATGGCAGCTCCAATTATGGCCACAGCGTTGCCTTCGTTCTGGATGCCATCTTGTCCCACGGTGGGGTAACAGACGGTCATGTTCATGCCCTGATACACCACTGACACAGAGAACAACACAGCACGTTAAGCTTCATCGCACTCCCATTCAGGGAAAAAGTATGTTTTGGTTCATCTACCAGTGTCTGTCTATGGGAAACAGTTAGTGGCAGTTAGTGCATATTTACAATATAAATGGATATATATACAATCCTTATTACTGTTTAAAAGATGAGTATGATATTGATAGTATGACTTTGGAAAAGCTGCAAAGTGCATACAAGGCAGCAACAGACTTTCTATAGACACTAAGAAATGTACAAGAGCAACCTCATATTGCATCAATGTATGTTTTCCTGATGAAAAACATTGAGTCTGTCCAAAAAACGCCCACATAGGTCGATTGTTCAAGCAGCTGTTTATAATATAATCACATATATCATACATATATTTATGTATCCAGGCGCAATTGGATAGTCCTTCAACCAATCAGACCAACGATCTGGGTGACATAGCAGCGACAGCGGCATCAACGGGTTGCTGCGCTTCGAAAGCCGTCATGTTGAATGTAAACAAAAAGCTGCTCGCCGTTGCTGCGCTATCGTCATCGTGTAAAGCCCGCCTCAACAGTTGTGATTGGTGTAAAGCCCGCGTCAATGGTTGTGATTGGTGCCTCGATTTGGAAAAATTAGAAATGCGCTTGAATGGGCTCTTGGCCAGACTGACTTGCAGAGCAAATCTCAAATTTGCCAGAAGTTCGTCAGGGTTTTCCCAGGCTAGGAAGTAAGGTGAGGAAGTATAATTTCTGCATAAGGAGGCAGGTTGGGGGTGGTGAATGGGTCAAACAAACACAGGACTTTCACCCAGGAGAGCGTATAATACATCCATGAGGAGACCGGGCTTTGTGTCCCTTTTGAAAATAAAAGTAAATGGTGAATTTTATGGGGGGAGAGGAGGGGGGGGCATCATTTTATGGCTGTATTGTTAGTTAGCAATAGTGTAATGACGACAGGAAAGAGTGAGAGAGATGCAACAAGGGTCCCCAGCTGGAGTTTATGGTCAACATCTTACCCCTAACTCATGAGACACCCATGATGTAATGCATTTCTATTATGCAATCTAAATGAATCCTCTTCTGTCATAAACACTTTTACACACAACAGGAACAAAATGCATAGTAGGTTTTATACGTTTATTATTTGACAATATCCTTTATGTTTTGTTTTATGCAGGCAGCGCAGAAAGGTGCCACATGCAGGTCAAGTCATTTGTTCTTCCTTTCTCCTTCGTTTCATTTCCTGGGAAGTTACTTTTTTTTCTTGTAAAAAGGGTCTCAGCTGCACTTTCCCTTTTAGGACTCTAACAGACTCACCCTCTGGACACTCTCTGGGGTAAACACATAGTCCTCACAAATATGTGCTGTATGCTCACACATGTGCATGCATGTGCACAAGCTCTAACTCCCACACACACACACACACACACACACACAAATCCAGCCCAACCTTGTTTCAGCTGGCTGTGGATTAATGTGTGTTGTGTGTGTGTGTGTGTGTGTGTGTGTGTGTGTGTGTGTGTGGGAGGGGGGGGGGGAATTAAGGAACCTGAACACAGTGAAAACACTGGCTAATTACAGGACTCAGACTATATTACGTAGACTATGGCATCACATACACACACACACACACACAAACACACACACATTTTGTGGTGTATGAGGCCATAGAGCAGAATAAGCCTTCCAGGGACAGACTAGACAAACAAGGACCTAAGAAGACAGAGAACGGATCTCTTTGTCTAACATGCACGCACGCACACACGCACGCACACACGCACGCACGCACACACACACACACACATCCCCCTTGGAGATGTTAGCATGTGACATAGAGAGGTGATGAACCCCCCTGAATTAAAGCAGCTGAGAAAGTAAACTCAGCAACAGTAGGTAAAATTACATATTACAGAGCAGTTTGTGTGTGTGTGTGTGTGTGTGTGTGTGTGTGTGTGTGTGTGTGTGTGTGTGTGTGTGTGTGTGTGTGTGTGGGGTTCACAGTCTGTAGTGGTGAAAAGGTGTTTTTACTCAGAGTGCATTTTTTCTCAACAAGTTGCTACAATGTCCTGCGCTGCCCAGAGACTCTAACACACATCTACAGCACACACTCATACTGTACACTCACACATACTGTACGCCTCTGTGGATAGCAGCATGTTAGATACAAAGGCAATCAGGAGAGTTAAATCAACATAAATAACTTGTAAGATTTAGAGCGAAGGGCTCCACCAAAAACCTTTGTGTAGACAGAGCCCTCAACTTGCTCCCTTATGGAGAAAAGCAACTTTAGTCAGCTTAGATTTACAGCATTTACAATGAATTCCAACAGCAATAGTTTCACGGCGATCAGTTTGTTGCTGGGTTAAGTCCTTTTCTATGGAAAACAATTAGTGGCAGTTAGTGTAGTTCCCAAGCCACTCCTGAGTCAGAATCCACTTCTTTCATGTCTCATTGTTTTGCTTGGTATGTTGCAAACACACACATATTTGTGATGGAATACAGTGCTATTATGTTTAGTAATTTCTTGCACGAAGGGTTTGAGGAGTTGTTGTGGATGTTTTAACACTTTTTTGCTATGATTCTCCTTTGCACGATCTACCCAGGCGCCACCCCTGCCTAAACCAAACGCAATGTTTTGAGTAGGTGAGAACGTGCTTCACAAGGACAATCTCCTGTTGTGTGCTACATGTGTGAAGGGCCAACTTCCGACAATGTCCGGAAACTGTATTTTGTTGTGTGTTTCGCTCAATGGTGTTTTAAGCCCTCAACGTGGACTTCAAGGCAGTGCTGCGACCGTCGACTTCAAGGCACCTAACCCTAACCCTAACCCTAACCAATGCCAAGTGCCTTCCAGGCAGCGCTGCCTGGAAGGAGACGTTGGGGGCTTAAAACACCAAACACCATGTGATTCCTTTAACGTCTTGTGTGATCCAACTTTCTCTCAGCTGTATAAAACAGATACAAACAATGTATTGCACTTTATCTGTTCAGCGTTCAACATAATGACACTGACAGGCTGTATATCCTGTTATTATGTTGTCAATGGAACCATGAGGAATGTGAAACAAATATCCTTCAGCCCTCACCACAAGCCACCAGCTAAGCAGGCAGCATGTCACAACACATCTCATCTCAGATTATATGTGTGTGTGCGTGTGTGTGTGTGTACGTCTAGATTTGCATGCATAAGATGTAAACCCCGGATAAGACGGGGGCCTCTGACAAGCCTCTGCACTAATGTCTCAGTCATGTGGAGGCTCTTTGTCTTACCTGGAGCCAACAGGTGAGTCATTATGAGGTAAGCAAGGGCAAATTATAGAGGATTTTAAAAAAGATGTGTGTGTGTATGTGTGTGTGTGTGTGTGTGTGTGTGTGTGTGTGTGTGTGTGTGTGTGTGTGTGTGTGTGTGTGTGTGTGTGTGTGTGTGTGTGTGTGTGTGTGCTCTTTAGTATTATGTAGGACAGATACAAGACAACATTTTGAAACATTTTACCATAAGAGGCTTTTATCTGGTGGTGAAAAGTCTAATGCAGCATTTACATGTCCATATGTACAAATTGAAGTAAAGTGGTTGCTGTTGTATATCATTCTTCATTCCTTACTGGCTGTGACGAGCCATTGTAACAAAAATCCACAGTCCTCGTTCTGTGCAAAATTGCAAAATGTTAATGTTATGAGGCTTCGGCAGTCTTTTTAGTACTAATTTCTTCTTTTGTTCTTTGTGTAACTATATCTCAGGTAGGTAGGCAGGTGGTTTTATCAGAACTTTTTCCACTGTCTGCTGAGTCCAGAAACAAAGCTAAAAAAGAGCAGGGGGAGTGAACCAAAACAGTAAAGTTGCAGTTTGTAAAGCCACAACAATGAGCTGAAAGATGCCAAAGCGCTCCAAAGAGCTGAGGGGAACTGCAGTGTTGGGTAATAATTATCTGTGGGGAAAAAGGCTCTATTAAAAACATTTCAGCACGAAGAGGATTGAGAGTGAAGTGGGCTGCACGCATTTCCTGCACCATATGTTTCTCTTTTAATCGACATGCAGAAAATAACCCTGAAAATCACTTAAAAATGTGCTCTTGTTAGAGGTTTGTAAGTGTTAACACTGGACAGAGACAGCGTTCAATATCTCAGTGGAGCTGCAGAGATCTGTTACTGTGCCTCTGCTCTCTGTCCGGTTAGTTAGCATACCTTTCTCTGGCGGGCGGCTGGACAGTGCAGAGAAAGTGAGGTACATGACGTAACAGCTGATGATGGAGGCTTGGAGGAGCCCCGACCGAGGCTGCTCTGCAGGCAAAGAAACAGACAGAGAGAGTAACGGTCAGAATACTGTACATACTATGAAAGTAAAATACTTTATTATGCACTATAATACCCTCCAAAACACACACACACACACACACACACACACACACACACACACACACACACACACACACACACACACACACACACACACACACACACACACACACACATACGCACAGATGCACACAGACTTCACAAGAAGGTAGAGGTACTAGAGCGTCCTCAAATCCTTTACCTTATCAAAAGTAGAAACACAGTGGTGAAAAAATGGTACATTGCAATCCATTGATTCAAGTAAAAGTAAAGAGTATTAAGTCGTAAAATGTACTCAGTGTATCAGTGGAAGAGTAAAGCTACTCATAGTGAGACTGAGAAGAATTGAACAAGAAAAAAATGTTCCTTTCAAAGTTTCTTTTTTTTTATTTGGTTATTTTGGCTTTGTTAATTTTGTTACAACATCCAAATAAAAAAAGAAAATCTGCATATTTTCATTGTAAATCAGTAAAAACAACAAGCCTTAAAAATAGTGATTAAAAAAAAGATTTTGTTATGTAGCCTATTCAGATTAACTTGAGCTCCTACAAGAAACTCTACATATATACAGTATTTTTGTTTTACACATTTCTAGGACAAGGGGACCAAACTGCACAAAATCCACAAAAAATGCACAAGAGTGCACAAAATGCACCTGTTTGACCTGTTGCCCTGCAGGCAAGACAGGACCATCAAAGCACGGAGCACCACACTTAAGACGAGTTTCTTTCCCTGGGCCATAAGCACACTTCAACAAGCATATGACTACCTCACATGCAATATGTCTTTCGAGGCAAAACCTACTGGATCTTGTGCAATAATTAAATGTATTATAACATTTGTTCTACTGCAATAAATCATTTTATTCTATTGCAAATTTATATTGTATTCAGTCATTTCACTTATTATTTTAGAACCTCTTGACGGCTGTAGACGCTTGTTTGCTGAAGTTGTTTTCTTTTTGTTCTGTTTTTCTGTCTTTTTATTAGGGGTGCGCCGATCTGATATTAAGATTGGATATCGATCCTGATATTGACCAAATAGCTGGCTCGGGGATCGGAAAAATGAACAGATCCACGGGCCGATCCAGTTTTGTTAGTTTTTTTTCCCTCTGTCACACGTGTGTCACATGCTGGAAGAGTTGAGTGTACAAATAAATAAGAATTCAATACATTACATCTATGTTATTTTGTCTTAGTTAGGAAAGTAATGTTTAGTTATGAAAGTCTGGTGCCTTTAGCCTCTTCCACATGGTGGAAGGAAGGTATAAGGTGGAAGGTATACAGTGTATTATTAATTCAACAACGGTATCGGATCGGTATCGGGTATCGACATATACACAAAGACCAGGTATCGGTATCGGGACTGAAAAAGTCGGATCAGTGCATCCCTACTTTTTATTGCATTGGTTGGGAGTAGCGCTCCTAATTTCATTGTATTATCTACAATGACAATAAAGGCTTTCTGTTCTCTTCTAGTCTACTGTATATCCACGACCTTCCACTTCCGGGATTGTTCAGGTGCCGCTGGAAATTCCGCTAGATGTCACTCTTTTCAACCGGATGTCCGTCCCTTTCCGCTTACTTTGTGTTGGCGTTCTAAACTCTGGTGGATTTCTGAGGACTATGGTTAACTGCTCCTCAGATCTCTGCAGGGTAAATCCAGACAGCTAGCTAGACTATCTGTCCAATCTGAGTTTTCTGTTGCACGACTAAAACTACTTTTGAACGTACACTGCCAATATGCCAATAAACCAGAGCACGTTTTTTTTCTAACATCCCATATTGCTGTGTTGACTAGCCAGACCTTCCTCCACAGCGCTGTGGAGGAAGGTCTGGCAATGCAAGACTATTTCTATTCTAACTTGTGTCATCAAGCTGAAACTTTTTTTTTTTTTTTTTTTTTTTTGAGTTCCTGAATAGTTCACATTTGCAGTTACAAGATTCTTAAACAACAACAGATATGTACACTACAGTATATGCACTGCGTATATATGCAAAATCTTAATCTGCAATGTTAATCATCAGATAAATACTGTGGAATAAAAAGTAAAATGTTTCCTTTTGAATTATAGTCAAGCATAGTAAATTCTTCCAAAATGAAAATAGCAATACCTCAGCTTATACTAAAGCAGCTGTATGTTTCAATCATAAAACCCAAACATGTGTAGACACAGCAGGCCTGCATTCAACGTAATGGTTCTTAAAGGGAGAAACATGATATTAGCTTAGATCTAATTATTATTATCTGCAGCAGCACTGGTTTCAACAGGGGGATGTTTGCATAGCTGGAGATGGACTAAGTGTTATTTCACCGCTGAGAGTCGACGACAGACATGCACAGACTGTGTTTCATCAACTCACTCTGCTTCACGCACGGTGTGATGGCAATGAAGGACACGAGGGCACAGAGTCCCAGGTTGATCCACAGCAGGGTCTTGTTGAAGTGGCAGGCGATGGGGTGTGTGTAGTACTTGTACATGAAGGTGAAGGCCATGGTGGCGATGGTGTAGAAGAAGAGGGTGGCGCACATCACCGCCAGATACCAACGCTTGTTCTCTGCTGCTCCGGTCAACCTGACAGGGGAGAGGACAGAGGGAACGGCTTCAGCACAGATATTCATTTCTGTCTGGATGCTGCATGCGTCAGAGAAACCCACCTGAAGTGTTAGAATAATGTTATTCCCAACTAGGTGCGAGGCTGATTACAGAGAGTGTGCATGCCAGTCTCTCATGGCTCAGAGTAGACAAGGTTGGCATGCAAACTTATGAATTGTTTTAGGAATATCTGTTTTAGTAAACAGCCAATTTGTCTGTACTCCAAGATAAATTATGTGAGAGACCAACACACATAGTACATGGCTGGCTGCTAGAGGTGTCTTTAAAGGTTCAGTAGGTAAGCCTTATAAAACTAACTTTCTGTCATATGTGCTGAAATTGACCCTATGTTCCAGTAGAACTACATGAAGCAGGTCATTTAAAAAAAAAATCTGGCTCCTCTGGCACCATCTACAGCCTGTAGTGCGATTTGCAAAAATCCACAGCTCCCTGTTCAGATGCACCAATCAGGGCCAGAGGGGGTGTCTAACTGCATATCAATCACTGCTCATGCACACACATTCATTCTCCCTTGTGGGGGGAGGGGCTTAGGAGACCGTTTTGGGCTTTAGCGGAAAGGGGGAGGGACTGAGAAGTTGTCAATGTTCACATTTTTTGGCTAAGTCCTGGATCTTCACAATCCTACCTACAGCACCTTTAATGTTTAGAGCCATCGCAATGTGGAATAGCTTGCCAACTGTCATAGTGGAGGCACCTAGTAAGGCCAGTTTTAAAAGACTACTTAGCCAACACTTCAACAATAACTAAACACAAGTTAATCTAACTATGATGGACTGTAATTGTGAGAATGTGATGTTATTTTATTTGACACTAATTTACGAAACATGTACACACAGTGATATTCTTTTACTTGCACTATATGTCTTGTTTTAATTGTATGTAAAATTAATGGGGATCCGAATAAAGAAATAAAGAAGAAATAAAGGGAGCATTATGTTTTTAGTGCTGTTTGATACCACAAATACCAGTTCACACATTTAAATGAATGTTGCCAAAAATCTAGGTCATAAGTGTCTAAATATTTTTATGAGCATTTTTCTTCTTTTCTCGTTAATTACTGCACTTAGTTGAATGAAAAAATCATGCCTAGATAGTGCTTTATTCGACGAATAGCAATTAGAATTCAGGCAGCCTGATTGCATTTAACGCCAGGGTGTCTTGAATTGTATTTGTGCAATTAAAGCTATTCAATTTAATAAAAACCGATAAAACTATTTTGATGGCATAAGTTTGTGTTAAAAATGGTAACATTCAAATGGACATTGGTTCAGTCAATGTGTTGCTGGGTTGGGGGGCACTACTAGGAGTCTTCAAAATCAGATGTTTTTAATCTAACATCCTTTAATCTTGTTAAAAACTATTAAATATTTTTCTGCAACAGACCATGCAACAAATTCCAGTGTGCTTTTGCATTGTGGGTCTCTAAGTCCAGTTTATGACTTTATTTTTCTCACTGACAATGACTTCAACCCAGGGGCGATTCTAGGATCAGATCTTTAGGGGGGCTCAGCATGCAAAATATGGAACATATGAAAAAACTACGAAAGTCCCTTTATGGACTGAAAAGGGAAAAAGAGGATTAGCTTTGTGTGTGTTTGCTTTGGAATGAATAAATCCTCCTAGTTGATGTATAGCTACAATTCTGCTACAAAATGTCACAGCAGAGTTCAGAGGTGGCTAAGAGAGACTGACGGCACAACAGCAACAGCTGGACACAGAAAATAACATCTGGGACAATCAGGTTGTCTGGGGACAAGTCTGGCGGATGAATGAGGACATGACTGAGATGAGGGTCAACAAGTTAAAAATAAATAAATGTGAAAACAGGGAAAAGTAGCAAATAAAGAAACAAACGGAGCGCTGAGCACTGAAGTCACACGTTAGCTGAATGGCATCAGCTATGTCATTCATGCTTCACCATCAGTAACTCATTCATCAGCTGTGTGACTACCAGCTGATATTGGAACATCCAATCATATCCGTGCAGGTGTGCAGCCATTTAACCTGACGCGTATCTGCTGATACCTCCACGCCGTTTGCTGCTACAGCTCCTTCCACCACCCAACCCTCCTCCTTTTTGGTATTGTTGACTCTTTAAAAATGATTTAACTAGACTGCAATTACTAATTACTTTATTTTTTCTCATTAACTATGGCTTTCTCATGGTGTGTGTCCATTGTCAGCGTCATTTTAACGCTTCCCATTCATTTCTGTAGAAGCAGTCAAGCAATGTATTCTGGTAGCGTCGCGGGGACTTTGGAGAAGCGGGGCTTCGCCCGCTCCTTATTTGCATAATGTAGAATCCAGCCAACTTTATGCAAATGAGGAGCGGACGGCTCGGCTCGACGCCTCTCAAAAGCTCACGAAAATCTTTTAAATGTCGATCTGAAATAAAGAAGGATTCAGCAATTGCATGGCCTATTTCTCGCTTAAAATGTTTTCAGAAACACGTTTCGTAAAGTATTTAAGATTCCAAAGGAGCCGTCATTATGGTCGGTTTTCGAAATCCGGGAGCTGACAGCCCCACGTGACGCGTTAATCCAATCAGCTCCAGTCATCGCGGTTGTAGGAGGCTGTAGAGTTCTTTGCCTGTTAGTGGTCATTGAAGAGAAACTGGTGGCAAGTCCACTAGCGTGCAATGCTGGGAAGCGAGGTGAAAAAAATTCCGTGAAAATAACGCATATATGGACACATACCATCACTCCCATCGCGTCAAAAAGCAACGCTTGGTAAGGTGCCTTTGGCGTTTGTTTTTGTTGTAAAAAGTCTCCTTCAGCGTCTTATTTAGACGCGGTTGGTCGGGACTCTTGGCATCACTTTTTGATGCTCTGGGTCAGGACCCCTCGGGATCACTATTTGACGCTCTTGGGACTGGGGTCTAGCCCTTTGGCTATTGGCGTCACTTTTTGACGCTCTGGGTCGGGACTATTGGGCGCTCTGGGTCAGGACTATTAGTGTCACTTTTTGCCACTCTGGGTCGGGACTCTTGGTGTCACTTTTTGACACTCAAGGTCGGGGCTATTAGTATCACTTTTTGACACTCTGGGTCGGGACGTACATTTAACTGACATGTGGCACAAGAACAGGACAGTGTTTAGGGAAAGATGGTGGTATGGGTTACATAGTGTTCGTTTCAGTGACTCGTGGGACATAACGGGACAAAAAAAACCTTCTCCTAGGTGAAAGTCCTGTGTTGTTTGACCTATCCATCCACCACCCCAACCAACCGCAGTCTTTCATACTACTAACCCTAACCCTAACCATACCGTTGTCAGTCTTAATACTACGTCATCTCAACTTCATCATACCAACTGCTTATGCTGCTTATAAAATATATCTCTACTGTGTGTCTGTATATCTGTATCATTGTCTCTGTGTCCTAACCGGCAGCAGCCTGGGTCTGTCCGAGGTTTCTGCCTCGCCACTGTCACACTAAATGCTTGCTCTTGGTGTAATTGTTGGAATTGTTGGGTCTTTGTAAATTATAGAGTGTGGTCTAGACCTACTCTATCTGTAAAGTGTCTTGAGACAACTCTGTTATTATTATTATTATGTTACTATAAATACAATTGAATTGAACTAAAAAAAAAAAGTGTCTCTGACTGAAGTGAATTAATACATATTATATTCTGAAAATAGGAAGAGAAAAATAAATGAAACAGAAACAGAGTTCCAGATGTTGAGACGGAGGGGAGGTGGAGGGGTTACTGTAGTTCTGCTGGACACGAGATGAATCCATCATCACCACTGTAGAAGAGAGACTCTCTTCTCCAGATGTGAACAAGGCTGGAGTCTGTATGTATATGTTAAGGTTATATACTGTAAGAAGTGAGAGACCATTTTATTTCTGTCCTGTTGAACCATGTATCTAAAATATGTCTGAAAAAATCATTTTTTCTCAATCAATGAGCAACATGTTTGCAGCAACGTGATGGAGTCAGATACATTTTAAGGTCAAAGGTATGTGGACACCCGAAACATTACACCCATATGTGGTTAGACGACATCTCATACCAAAACTATGAGCATGAATCTGTTGCTCTAACAGCCTCCACTCTTCTGGTTTCAGGCTTTCCACCAGATGTTGAGCCTGCTGCAGGGATTTGTTCTCATTCAGACACAAGAGTATCAGTGAGGTCAAACACTGATGTTGGGTCTAGCTCATTCCAGTTCATCGTAAAGGTGTTGGATGGGGTTAAGGTCAGGACTCAGTCAAATTCTTCCAAACCAAACTGGGAAAAAACATTTGGAGCTGGCTTTGTGCACGGGGGCACGACATGCTGCACATAGTTCCATTAACTTTAACCGAGACCAAACAAGCACAAACAGCCATAGACCAAACATATCTGGACAGGTGTGTCCACATCATTTGGTCATATAGTTCACATATGGGTATTTCATCAATTGACAACTTGCTCTCACACATTTCAGAAATGTCCTAAGCTACAGTCTATTCTATGTCATGATTTATATCCCTATCACAAAAAGATTACATATACATTAATATTTTATTGATATGACCCTCTTACTCACCAGTTCTTGTTCCAGGTGTGCGCAAAAGCTGTGATGAGGGTGAGTTGGATGAGGATGAAGGCAAATCCTCCCACCACACCAACGTAATGCCAAGCTGAGAGACAGGGAGAGAAAAACATTTTTGATTTATTTCAGGGAAGCGAGAGAGGGAGAGGAAACAGAGAGAAGGATCAAAAGAAAGAAAGATAAAGAACAAGCTGTGAATCATAACTCAGCTCTGATCTCAGCCGTGTATCAGCTTCAGTTTTATTGTTCCCAAACAAAGTCAAATCAAGGCGCAGAGATTTATGGTGCAATTATTCACAGCGGTGAGTCGACCTGAAGAGTGGTGTGTTCAGGAGCGGGTCTCTGCTGCCCTCTAGCAGGACTCAGCAAGAGGTGCACTAAAACGCAATCATCTTCATCATCACATTAATTCTCAGTTTGGCTTAATTTTCAGAGAACAGCGTCAGCTCAGAGTCTCACCATGCAGGAAGGACTCTGTTGGGATGAAGAAGGCAGCGGTGCACATCGCCAGCAGGGTGATGAACTTCAGGAACCAGAAGCTGCAGGTGGACACACAGAGACACAACACACAAATAACAGTTACGTTTAATTGATGGTAAAAATAAATAAATACTTACTTACTTTAAAGGTCCTATGAAATGCTGCTTTTTGGATGATTTTATATAGGCATTAGTGGTTTCCTAATACTGTATCTGAAGTCTCTTTTATACCAGGTGTGGCCTTGACCAACTGCCACTTTGCTTGTTTTCAAGCCATGATGTCTCTCTCTCTCTCATGAGTGGGCCAAATTCTCTGGGCGGGCAAAGCAGAGAAAGGGGAGGTAACCTTTCCCCTTATGACGTCATAAGGAGGAGATTCCAGATCGGCCCATCTGAGCTTTCATTTTCTCAAAGGCAGAGCAGGATACCCAGGGCTCGGTTTACATCTATCACCATTTCTAGCCACTGGGGGACCATAGGCAGGCTGGGGGAACTCACATTAATGTTAAAAAAACCTCCTAAAGTGACATTTTCATGCCATGGGACCTTTAAAATAGTTGCTTGCAAGCTTTTTGGATTGCAAAATGACCTCTGATTTTTGTCCATATTAAATTGCCTTTATAACAGCTAAGAGTTTTTTTTATTTCTAAACCTAGAGAAAATTAGCATGTAACACTATAAAGGTACAACCTGCAAAGTAAAAACTGAAACTAAGAGGTTGCCTCCTGCAGCAAAAAAATAGTACCAGAAGCGTCCCTCGTCATCTCTAAACAACCAAATCTCTTATGGATATTTTATATTAGTAATGTCTGAAAACATTGAACTAAATGTTGCATTTTAATTTACTTTATTAATTTCATACAGTATGTATCCTATATTTTTTTTAAATAGTAACTGAGAATTACATTATGTATAACTCTTTAGTGATATATGTGAATACATTTCTATGATCAAAGAATTACAGATTGAGTCTTTAATTAAATCCCTGCATATCCATGTCACTCGCTCCGGTCTTTCAGAGGACATACAAGGTTTCAGCGGGGCGCTGGGTCACTCCCTGACCCCCTTACAGAACACTCAGAGCTGTAACCTTTGCCAGCCCCGGAAACCTTTCACCTTGGCACAAGTAAGACTCAGAGGACCAACAATCTAATCTGTTAAATCCTAATCTGGAATACGTCACCGCTCTAATCAACTGCTATGGAAAGTGTGAGAACAAAGAGCTTTAAATAGACCAGAGGGCTGGTCATGTGAGCAAAAGGAGAAAACACTTAGTCCTTAAAGACTGCAATGAAGTATAGTATAGTAGTGAAGTGTTTATAGATGTGTATATTTCAAGAGAGATGTGGCAACATTTCTGGATGGCATAAGGTCCAGTCTTAAAGCTGGGGTAACTCCTCTTGGCTCTATTTCCAGCTTTTAGAAATCTGTGTCGTGAGACTTCGACTTTGGCCAATCACAGGTTATTTCAGAGAGAGGCCATTCCTATTGGCTGTGCTACAAATGCAGATGTGTGTGCACGTCCCTTCAGATGGTGAAAGCCTGATTCAATGGCAGAAAATCCTGCTATGCCAGCATGGGCAGCAAACTCTACTCTGCAAAGCAACCCAAAACAAGGAAGACAGACTTCGCAAAAGAGACTAAAAGAGAGTCTGTGTCTGAATCGGCGAAGCATTTCAGAGGTGGAGAAGAAAATATTGCTAATAGTTTAGCCTTTTGCTAACCGTAGCCAAAGGCTCGCCGCTGCAGCTAAAGCTCATGGCAACGGTTAGCAGAAGGCTAAACTATTAGCAACATTTTCTCTTCATCTCTGAAGCACTTTACCGATAATGACAGGTTTAATTCATAAACATGAACGTGAATTACAGCATGTCTACTCAAAGGGCTTTACAGGCCCACAGGCTTGCAAAGAAAACAGAACGGTAATTATAGAATTGCCGCTCGGGGTCGGTATCACAATGACGATAGGGATGGAGGACAGAGAGGGGAGAGCTGCAGGAGACATTTTGGAGTCTGGATTTTACAATTCTGGCATTTATTTTGCCTTTTCCAGTAACCTGCCTATCCACAATATTCCAAAGCTTTACTTAGGATTTTTAGGGCAGGAAGATTGAGTGAATATGTGAAAAGTTGTATTCTGGATTTTGTGGTAGATTTGGGAATTTGAAGTATTCAAAGAAACTGGAAGAAGGTGACATATTCAGTCCTTTATATCTTTCTTTCTGATTTCCTGTTTGGCAGCAGGATCAATAAAAAAACTTGATGATATTTTGTATGATGTGAGGTTGGAATTTATGTAACTTTTTTTTTTTTTTTTTTTTACTCATGACCTTTTTGCTGCATTCATGTGCAATTACAAAAGTCCGTAAACTAACACTGTTGTATTTATGATTTTCTAATAATAATATGTCTAGTGTTTGCATTAATAATGTATCCACTCCATTTTAATGATTACCCAAATCTGAAGGCCATGTCGAAAAAAATACACTTTCTTCAGGAGGAACATGTTTGATGAGGTAAACGCTGCAGCACTGACCCATTGTGTATGAGCGCTCTGAAGTCCTGACTGGACTTCACGTCAATGAGGAAGATCGCCATCATCAGGTAGAAACAGGAAGTGCCAAAGCAGACTCTGTATACCGCTGAGTAGCCCACCAGCATCTCACAGTGGCCCCCGCCTGCCGCCTGGTCACACACCATGTTAAAGAAAGGCACCTGAAACACACACACACACATATATTTTTATCTCTCTCTTATGTCTCTTTGTCCGGGTGAATATTTCAGAAGATGCTGAGGTGTTTTGGTAAGATTTTATAATAATAAAATGATTTAATCTCTAAAATGCCTAGATAAGTATATCAATATTCACATTAAGAGCAAATGGCACTGAATTTGACTAAACTATTCTCCAAACCCCCACCCAAGGACAAGGACATTAGTTTTTTTGTCCGTGTTAACAGTTTCAAACAGCAGTTAAAGTATTTAAATATTTAATTAATATTTATTTGTGCCCTCTGGCAGTCGGCAATTTGTGGTGTGATGAGGAGGGATGCCATCCCCCCTCATCCCTCTTGTTAGCAAAATGATCAAAATGCATCCCCCTTGTTAACCTGCCATCTTCAGACAGAGTGCAGGGGCAGAGAGGTTTTTTTAGCTGAATATGTTAGTCTAGTCCGCCTGACTCATTGATCCTCTATCTGACTGAGGTTTGTGCAAGTTAGACCATGGCTCTAAAATATTTTGATGGCTCCATGGTGCTGTCTGTGGTGCTGAAGTAGCAGACAGATTATTTTCTCTGAGTCTCACCCTTCTGTCTTGTATCTATAATGTTCTCTAAACCAGGGGTCAGAAACCTTAGGCCCATAACTTGACTGATGGCAAACTAGCAGTAAGTGTGTAAGAGAGTTTTTTGGAAATGTTGAAGTTTTTCACAGCCATTGGCAGGAGCAACGCCCGTTATTTACGCTAGTTTGGTTGATTTTTCCCCACATTCACATTCCGTGATGACCCGCCCTAATCTGCCTCTGATTGGCTAGTACTCGTTGCCTTCTTCACAGAATGAGGTGCGAAGGGAAAAAATAGCACTGCCTGAGCGGGCTCAGTAAATAATGGCAGGCTTAATATTGCATTTTAAAAGGGCACTTCATATGAAAAAGGTTGCCAACCCCTGCTCTAAACTACAGAACAGTGGCAGAGGCAGTTGGCTAGTCGTGGGTGAACGAAATGAGCCCCCCCTGTCCCCCCTGTTAAAAATGAACAAATCTCCGACTTACCTTGGCCTTTCATGTATGTCAACAAAAACAAGGCATACACTTTGAGAAGCATTCATGGTTCAATTGATATTTGGATACATTTTTACATTTTTAAAATGTGTGATCATTAATATCATGCCGCAATATATTTTTCATTCCATGTTGCCAGTAAACACTTACTAGGCATGTTTCCCTTAACTGGATGGCTAATAGGAATAGATTTAAACAGGAAACATGGAGTAGAGAATTGTTGCAGTTGTATGGTGTGCATCTTATGTGTAACCACAATTGCGCTCAATGTAAAACAATATCAGGTATTAAAGAAATGGTACATATTTACTTTTGCTGTCCCCCATGCTCTTTGCTCTCTTAAAGTCACACTACAGTAACTCTCAATGTGATTTATTTTATTTTACTCATTGATTTGTGGCTTCTTCATGTACGCCTACTTGAAATGGCTGATTTGCATTTTCTCTGTCACCTATTAAATGTTTCTCAGCTGTCTGTCATCCTCTTCCTTCTGTTTTCTGGTGTACTTGTCGAGTTGCAGCCAATCACAAAACATCTTGGGGTATGCAAGGACTGCAGAGCAAAAACTTTAGGGCCTCTGCTCCCTTATTTGTGTCAGTACTTTTGTACAGAATAATTACAGTATTGAGTGGTCTTTAAATGTTGCCAGCTTTCCAAGAGATCATTAGTTATGGTTATATTTCAGTTGATTTCTTTGATTTGTGTCATGGAGGATAAGATCCAGTACTCACATTTTCCCTGACGAGCTCGGAGACGGTGCGGGACAGCATGAGGCAGGAGACGGCGCAGCTCATGATGTGGAAGAGGGTGTACATGATCCGCGTGCTGGTGGAGGATTTGACGGGCGGACAGAAGGCACAGCAGAGCGAGCAGGGAGCCGGTCCACAGCAACAGCATATCTGAGGAGAGGATGGAGGCAGCTCAGCATCTCAAACAAAACACAACACACAGTCTAACAACCTGACAGGAAGCATCCTCAAGTAAAGAGGAAGGGCAAAGAGTGGAGGTCGGGGTTATAAAAAAACACATACGTCCATACGGCCGAGATTAGAAAAGTATTCTTTTTATTTTACTGATAAATGCCTCGTGTGTCAGGAAAATGACACGTTGAAAACTGCGTTAGTCTGAATCTTTGAGGTTGGAAGTGCATGCCATGATGACAGAGATGTTAGATGTTGATATGCGTGTACATGGGATGTATTATATATGTTTGTACGCAGACGTATTTGAGCATACAGTACATTATGTTCACATTGCCTCTATATTCACATCTGTATAACTCTGAACTTTGTGACAAAAGTTCATGTCTCTCTTTCTTGTTTCTTCAGTGTTTCCTGTCTATCTGCACTGTTGACTAGGGCTGCAACTAACGATTATTTTCACAGTCGATTAATCTGTTGATTATTTTCTCGATTAATCGATTAGTTGTTTGATCTATAAAAATGTCAAAACATGGTGAAAAATGTGGATCAGTGTTTCCCAAAGCCTAAGATGACGTCCTCAAATGTCTTGTTTTGTCCACAACTCAAAGATATTCAGTTTACTGCCACAGAGGAGAGAAGACACTAGAAAATATTCAGATTACTGTCCCAGAGGAGAGAATAAACTAGAAGATATTCAGATTACTGCCACAGAGGAGAGAAGACACTAGAAAATATTCAGATTACTGTCACAGAGGAGAGAAGAAACTAGAAGATATTCAGATTACTGTCACAGAGGAGAGAAGAGACTAGAAGATATTCAGATTACTGTCACAGAGGAGAGAAGAGACTAGAAGATATTCAGATTACTGTCACAGAGGAGAGAAGACACTAGAAGATATTCAGATTACTGTCCCAGAGGAGAGAAGACACTAGAAGATATTCAGATTACTGTCACAGAGGAGAGAAGAAACTAGAAGATATTCAGATTACTGTCACAGAGGAGAGAAGAGACTAGAAGATATTCAGATTACTGTCCCAGAGGAGAGAAGAGACTAGAAGATATTCAGATTACTGTCCCAGAGGAGAGAAGAGACTAGAAGATATTCAGATTACTGTCCCAGAGGAGAGAAGAGACTAGAAGATATTCACATTTAACAAGCTGGAATCAGAGAAATCTTATTTTTTTAATAAAAAAATTACTCAAACGATTAATCGTTTATCAAAATAGTTGGCGATTAATTTAATAGTTGACAACTAATCGATTCATCAATTCATTGTTGCACCTCTACTGTTGACCATTAAAAAAAGCACCATATTTAATATAACAAATTTTAACCACTCATCTCCACTATAGATCCTGAAGAGACTAACTTGTATTTTAGGTTTCAGCCTGCAGTATCCATGGCAGTACTTAAGCATATGAACGGTATGTGATTAATGTGTGGATGCATTGAGTCCAGGACTTTAAACTGAAGCTGGCTGAGGACTCGGAGGTCACTGTGTCAGTCAGACAACTTACACTGACAGAGTGTTTGGCAGCAGGGCGATCGGTTTCAGATTAATCTAATGAGTCCAACGAACATCATCTGGCTGATTCTGACTGATAAAGTAGGGCTGTGGATGACGAGATTTAAGCACCGCTGATCCTGAACTAATTCTAAGGTGGCAAAATGTGCACGCACATCTGTCTCATGCTTCAGCAAAGTCTGTTTTAGGACACATCCATCGGCTCGTAACGTAATAAATACTTGGAATACATAAAAATAATAGTGTATTATTTTTCGTAGCTATATGTATGAATGGTTCATGCAAACAGCCTGAATTTTTGACGTGATGATGGCGCTAGATGAAACTTCAGAGGATCACCAAAGTTATAACAAGTCACCCTGGGGGAATGTGAAGGTCGGAACCAAATGTCATGGCAATCCATTAGCTGTTGAAATATTTCAGTGAGGACTGAAGTTGTGGACAGACATTTCCATCCATATATCCACACACACCACTAGAATCGCTAACAAGTGTTTGGATGTGTATTAAAGCCATACATATCGTCTTCCTCTGTGCCATAAAAACATATCAATGAGCCACACTGTTGAACTGGATGACATGTTCCTTCATTACCATCAACAACACTACCATCAACACTATTGTGACTCAATCCTATACACACCGTCCTGCAGGGACATGCACAGGTATGGGCTATTGTTGCTCGGGCCCGTTTGCCCTGATTGGCTCAGCTGCCCCTATGGAGAAAAAGCCTAAATAAACTTTTATTCTTTCTTTCTTTCTTTCTTTCTTTCTTTCTTTCTTTCTTTCTTTCTATCTTTCTTTCTTTCTTTCTTTTTCCTGCTGTGGCTGCATCAATACAATATGCCCATCATTAGTAAAGTTAAATCAAATGAATTGACATATCATTCAATCTTGTGTAATTTATTTTGCCCTTAGCGATGCCCTCTGCCCCCAGTCACGTGACTTTTTTTATATTCTCACATACGGAGCACGAGAGGGAAAGCCCTTCCGCTTTCACATGAGTTTTTGAAGTTATGGAGATAATTACAAATGCCCTGTGAATAGTAACAAAAAAATCCACTTGAGCTTCGAATAATGTGCAGCTTCAGCTTTTAATGCTTGCATCACGTCACGCAGCATTGCCTTATATTAAAGTATCATGCTACGTTATCAACTAAAGCTAATGACAGCCTATGTAGCAGCAGCAAGCTAACGTACTGTAGCTACGTTTCGTCCGTTACATTAGTGCGCGCTCTGTAGGGAAGCGAGAGGCTCAGGGATGGGATGGTTTGGGCTCTATGTTCATGCTAGATTATGCATTGTTACAGTCAATATGTTACGTGAATCCAACCAACAATCAGATGTAACGTTAGTGAAAGCTGATAGAAGTTGTCTTTACTTATTTTGTTGTGAGATAGCATATGAGAATGAATGCCCTAATTGGTTAATGTAATACACTTTGCATTTTTTTTTAAATGAATGTATTGCCTAATGGTAGTTTTGTGTGCTAAGTGTGCCTTCACAACAAAGACCACTGAAGAAGAGAGAGAAAAGTTTAAAGAAGCAGCTAGAACAACTGCAGCTTTACAGAGCTGGATTAAAACTGCCAGCAGGCCGGCTGCAGGTGAAGTATTTGATAATGTCAAGCAACCATCCTACATTATTCATTTAATATGAAGTATTAGGCCTATTTTATCAGAAGCATTTTCTTTAAAGTGACTAAAGTAACTTTCAGTTTGTGTTGATTCCTTTGGACAAAAGCGGTAATGTTTTTACCACGAATGATGAATGTTTTGCTCAGACAGACAATAATTAATTTACAATAAGAGATGAGAATAAGTGGTGCATACAGTAATTTAGTCTACTTTGGATGCATTGTGAGCTAAACTGGGTAACGTTACCACTGTCACTGTGTCAGTGTCACAAGCCAAAGCAATAAGAGATTGTTCCTGTTACCACAAATACTCACTAGAGCGCCAAATATGGATTAATCTGCTGCTGAAAATAATCCCCTACAAATGCACTAGTTCCTTCTGTTTGTTTGATTAAGAATCTACAGTGACCAGTTGTTTTAAATGACTAAACCTGACGACTGTGTACCACAGACATAGGGAAGTCAGAAAGTACCGAGAGACATACTAACACATTGTTACCTCCGCCAAGGTGGTTATGTTTTTGTTAGAGATCGTTCATTTTTATTGATATTGATACCATTTTCGAGACTGCTTAATGATAAGTGTTTATTGACACCATTATTGATACTTTTCTAAATGTATTATTTGGTGGAAAGACGAGGCGACACATTTTTAATCTTAACAGAACTGTTATTGCTCTTATTGCAAAAACTGTTAGTCTGTGACTGTTTGATTTCTTCTGTCTCTGTTTTTGTTTTAACTCTCTGAGCCCTGACAACTTATGGTCATATCTAACTATTCTGCCCTCGGGTGATTCCTTTTCACTATATGCTATATTGTTTCATCTGCAATGACGGACCAGCCCTCCATTGGTTGGCAAGATGTAAACAAGCTTTTGATTGGTCAGAATGGTCTCCCAGAGCATCATGGGAAATTAAATTAATTGGTTATCATCAGCTAGCGGCGATAAATGACCGAAAAATCATAAATTATGGGCATAAAGTGTATAAATCGTGGATGTAACAGTTTACATTTATTGCACAAAGACCCCATCTATTTTTAGACATAACGTTATATGATCCACTAGTCTCAATAGCACTATCAATAAGCTCAGACCTTATTGATTTTTGGGTTTTGAGAAATTTGGAACCGGGTCCTTAATAGAACTGGCATTTCCGATGCCGCCGGAAATTCCACCGGATGCAGCTGCGGTGGCTGCGTCCGGCGTTTAGCACCGCCCAAGGCGATTGTGATTGGTTTAAAGAAATACCAATAAGCCACAGCATGTTTTTCTCCCATCCCGGAAGCAAAATTACAAATCCCACTATGGCAACGCCAAGACCCACCCTACGAAGCAGCTCGATTGGTTGGGGTTAGGCATTTCACCTCGAGTGGTTAAGGTTAGGATAGCCGATCGGTCAGGGGATAGGACCTGTACAAATGGGGTTATGTTACCTTGCGTAAGCACGGACGCCTGGCCAATAAATGCTATTGAAGGGCGGGTCTTGGCGTGGCCATAGTGGGATTCGTAATATCGCATCCCGGAATGCTGTGTGGACTCGCCAGACCTTCCTCCGCAGCGCTGTGGAGGAAGGGCTGGCAATGCAAAATTAGAGTCACTTAAACACCAGCTGCCCCAGAACCAAACCAACTCTCTAATCAGGAGCTCCAAATACATAAAGCTATATTTGTGAGCGCTGGTGAACTTACTATGACTGAAAGTAAGAGGTGAAATACTACAGTACACAATACATTTTTGTTGGGTTATATTTATATTATCCAGACTGACCATCCCTCAGTCATCATCAATATATGCAATACTGCTATATTCACTCTGAAGGCAGCAGGCTAAATAAAGACTTTGAAAGATTTAAAAAAAAAAAAAAAAAAAAATATATATATATATATATATATATATATATATATTAAACCTGACATTAAAACCTGACAATATCATTCAATTCAGTTGAACGACACAAAAACCAACTGCTACGGTGACAACCTTAAAAGAAAGTATTTATTGCTGAATTAGACTGTGCAGATGTTCCTGATCTTTTGACCAACTCGTGGAATCCTTCAAGTTAAAACACAAAAATCAGCACAACTGCAGACAAAATCACAGTGACAGAAATCAACCTTTGCCAATGATAAATTATAACAAGGTACTTTGAGTACGGACATTTTATGCTGTACTTTATACTTCTACTCCACTACATTTTAGAGGGAAATACTGTATTGTTCACTCCACTACAGTTATTTCACAGCTATAGTTACTTTGCAGTTTCAGATTATTAATGCAAAATCTATAATCCGTTTATAAAATATGATGCATTGTTATAGATTTAACTTTAAAACATTATTTTAAATAGTTTAACAAAAATCTCCACCTTGAGCTATAATATATATATAATAATAATAATATATATAATGATCCAATAACATGTAGGGAAATAACACTGAAGAAGGCCATTCTGCATAACTTTAACTTTAACTGTTGATGCTTTAGGTATATTTTTCTGAAAATACTTCTTGACATGTACTTGTAATGGAGTATTTTGCACTGTGGCATTTATTTAAATACTTAAATGTTTGAATATACCAAATACATATCTTGATTAGAAAAATCTCACAATATTTCTGTAGCATTTTCAATGATAAATTCCCTTTACCAGTATTGTTATAAAAAAAAAAAAAAAAAAAAAAAATCTAAAGTACTAAACTTCAAACCCCAGCTGCTGCCCAGCGGCTCTCACCTGATAGGCCAACATGTTGAGGAAGTAGTTGTAGGCGCCGGTGTGGTTCATCCCCTGAGAGGCCGACATTGTGCCTCTAAACTGCTTTTCATCGGTCACGACGACTCTACATTTGGCCATGAACTTCCAGCACAAACAGGGTTTTTTTTTCAGTTTACATGTAAAGATGGCATCCTCACATCCTCCAAGAGGCCAGAACACAACTTCTAATAGGCCTGACGATGACAAGAAAAAGTAGTCCAGCAGGTTGTCCCTACATGCTCGATATTCTGGATTAGCAGTAAATCTAGTCTGGCTGGGCTTCCTGTAGCTGAGAGCCTCAGCATGAGCACCGGGTCCGCCTGCTCTCAGTCCAGCCTCGCAGGGGAATAAGTTGTTTTTTTGCCCACGTCCTGCGTGCTTTCACTCTGCGGCTGTGTTGGGTGCTGCCAGAAAAAAGGGAGAGGTGGTGGCGAATGCCCGATGCCCTCCCCCATCCTCCCTCGTCCTACCCGGTCAGATTAGGCAAAGAGTTTGTGAGGGGAGGGGAGGGATTGGGGAGGAGGAGGAGGACAGGAACCATGTGTCAGTCCATCTGTCCCTCCCTTCCCTTCCCCCAGCACTGCACAAACCCCACAGTACAATGGGATTGGGCAATACTGGTGATTAATCCAGACTAACCAAATTAAACACTTAACCCTGTGTGATTTCTAGATGCCGATGCCTGACACCTCACAGCCCCGTAACTACAGCGCCCCCTCCCCTCTCTCCCCCCAGACCCGGTCCAAGTCTCTGTGTGTCACTCACAGAAAGAGGCCACCTCCATGTAATGTAATGTAATCTTATTTAAACAGGGACAATGCACAATTAACAATTAACCTTGTATAAGAACAGGGAGAGATGCATTGCACCGGGGTTGTGGCACAATTGTTACTTTCCGCCCGTAGTCCCAGGGCAGGTAGGTAAAACAATAAATATTCAACTCCATAATCCTATCAAGTTATCATGACTGCATCATGACCCAGAAACAGTGTGGGACGGACAGGACACAGGGTGCATTAGTAGATGTACTAACAGCTTAATATTAGACAGGCCAATGGATTTTTTGGGGACTCTAATGGAAGGCTGAAAAGACACCAGGCAGAATAAAGACAGAGTTGTATCTAATATTTTAGCTTTCAAATGATTTTTGAAGCACTTTTAATCCACTGTTATCAGGCAAGGTCTGCTAATAATATTCACTTTATTCCATTAGATTTAGAGGTCTGCTTTTTTTTGGATAAACTACTTGAAAGCATTTGGAAGTACTATTTTATTAACATTTTAATGCAGCCTTGCTTTTGTTCTGTGTGCTTTTTATACAGTATGTAGTTCATATTCTTATTGTTTGTTCAAAGGTATAGGTCTGACTTCAGTGGTGGAAGACAAATTCAAATCATGTTTTTACTCATGTAAATGTACACTACAGTATAAAAATACTCCATTACAAGTGAAAGAAAATTTCACTTAAAAGCACACAAATATCAGCAACGAAATGTCAAGTATCAAAAGTACAAGTACTAATAAGTCAGAGTGGCCACTGTCAGTGGATCATTATTAATGATGTATGAATATGTATGCGGTACTTTAATGTTGTAGTTGGTCAATGTGGAGCTAATTTTAAGTTTAATTTGTAAACTGATCGCATGTATAGTAAGTAGAGCTCTTTAATAAATGTAGTGAAGAAAAAAGGACAATATTTCTCTCTGAAATGTAGTGAAGTGGAAGTATAATATAGCATGAAATGGAAATACTCAAGTAAAGTATCTCAAATCGTACTTAAATAACACACAAAGCCTTCATAGAATTTGAAGTCTGATTTAGCACATCCCGACATATTTTCTAGCTACACTGTGCAGTTTCTGTTAAAGAAAAACAAGGTTTTGAACATTTACTGTGCAAATAAAAATGAATGAATACATTTTGAAACGTTAACAAACTAAAAGAGGATTATTTTAAAAGCTCAGATTTCAGATATTTCAATTATAATATTAAATAAACAGACCATGATGTAAGCTTTAAAGGTTAAATTATTTTACAAAAACACATTCTGTAATTTCTGTTTTTTTTCTTCTTAATTGTGGTGATAATAAAGATTCTTCAGCTTTTTCAAATTTTGGTGACATCTTAGTTGTCGGCTTAGGCGTTTTGCAGTTATTGTCAGCACCATTTACACATTCTGTAATAATAAACACTCAATGCAGTATTGTAAATTTGAAATTTCCTCGACATTTGAATTAAAAAAAAACTTTCTGGAAAGAAGTCAAGTCAACTTTATTGTCAATTCTGCAATATGTGCCAGACATACAGAGCAATTGAGAATACGTTTCTCTCCGACCCACGGTGCAATAAGGACACATGCAACAAGTATAATATAAAAGATAAGAAATATATACAAATAAAGATTTTTTTTAAAAGATAAGTAATAAGTACAAATTAGAACGTGTAAAAGCAGTTTGGAGCTGGATATACAGTATGTTAAAGACTGACTATGAGTCAGAAGAGGTTGTTTTCTGATTGGCCCGGCAGCAGCAGTGGAATGACATGATGTGTCTGGTAGCTGTTCAAAGCCACCGATTGCATGATGAAAGAGCCAGATTAGATTTGTGTTAATAGGCAGGCAGGGCGGAGCGCCGGGATAATCCTTTCGTTGTTCAGCCCTCCTCTCAGTCAGGATAACCTTCACGCCACTGACAGGACATTAGTATGTGCAGAGACGGTTTAGAACCGAGACGCCAGTGGTGTACAACATAACAACAACATACTTTCCATTATATTTTTGATATATTTTGAATCATCATCTGCGTTTTTCTTCTTCACATAGGCTAAATAAATGTATTTCCCCTGTAAATTGGTGCATAAAAGTGTATCCGAATACAGGAAATGAAGTCGTTCATTTGGGGGGGTCAGGGAGGACACCCTGACCCCCCCCACTATGATATGCCCACCCTCCCCCAAATGCAGATTCCAGCCAATATACAGTACAGTATACCCACTACAATACATTAGACTACACCACTGCGAGACGCCCCAACTCACAGTAGTTTCCTGTATCTGTCTCATGTGGGTTTCTCCCATAGACTGTTAATATTAATGGACAACGCATCCGGTTCAACAAAGTGCTGCAAATGCGGAAGTGCCTTAAACCTGCATTCTATCTGAATTCCAGCAGGGGGGCGACACGTGCGGTTGCAAAAGGAGGTCGATTTCTGTAGAAGTCTATGAGAAAGTGACCCACTTCTCACTTGATTTATTACCTCAGTTAATATTTTCATAATGAGTTTATGGTCTCAATCGCTAGTTTTAAGTCTTCTGCAACACAGAATGACGTTAATTTTTTGAATTATGGTCTCATTGATTAAAATCGGCGATGAAGCAGGGGGTGTTTTAGGGCGTGGCTATGATGTTATTATTGTTATTGATGTTATTGCCAGTGAAAGTGTGTAACGTAACGTAGAGTGTAAGGGCTCCTCCCTCACTCCTCCCTCTCGTCTAAAATCCCAGTGCCCAGTTGTGGCCTGTTGAGGTGTTGTGTTATTTGTATCGATCCACTATATAAACATAATATCTACATACATGGCATTTGATTGGAGGCTAGTCTCACTTTGTCCCACAGCAACATTAAAATAGTTTAAATTTGTGTACATTGTTTCTGTTAATGATGTATTGTATTAAGTGTCCATTTCATTATAATATTCAGATTTATCATAAATAATTGAACATGCACATGTATTTTAAGTTAAAGAGGGGTAGGTGGAGGTGGGGTCACATTTGAGCATTTAAAATTTACTTGAAAGTAACGCAATAGTTATTTTCTGAAGTAACTAGTTACTTTCATAATTTGTAACTGAATAACTAATTTAGTTACTTTTTTGGAAGAAGTAACTAGTAACTATAACTAATTACTTTTTAAAAGTAACTTGCCCAACACTGAAGATGAGTTGTTCTTAGGACGAAACGTCTTTACATGCATGTTGGAAAATAGCAGCCTGTGCTAAAATTTTGCACTGTAATTCTTCAGAAGAGCCACACTTTCTAAGTAACTTTCTAGGAATTGCGTAACAAACAAGAGGTAAATAAGAGGTTGGCTTGGTTTAGACTCAGCTAAGAGGATTGGCTTTACAAACCCAGTGAATGAAGACTGTCTGAGCAAATCAATAGTTGTAGTATTGTCTGTGGAGCTGACCATGGCAGAGTAGCCCATGTGCACAGCAAAAGGCACGACGAATATCACCCACAGCTAGAAACACGCTGTCACATATTATTTGATTTTCATTTAACCAAACTTTCTTTCACCTGTGCTGCTCTGTTCTGTCGAGGGAAGACTGCAGCCACTTAATTTTAACCTAAAAAGGTGCATACGTATTCTGTTCATGTAAAGCAAAGTAACTATACAATGTAAAGCCAGGCTCCCACATATGAAGAAGAATCAAATGTATTTTCACCGTCACATTTTCATGAGCCATGCACTTAAAAATGCATCAAATGTTTAACCTGTTTTTCAGTTTTATCGGATTAACCCAGGTTTAAATTGTGTTTAAAGCCTGTTTCTATTTTCATCTTGTTTTATTCCCACAACATCTGCACATATATTTCTTTATGCTTGTAAACTTATATGTCTGTCTTTGTGAAGCACGTTGGTGCAAAA